>JAVQJG010146448.1:0-24257 GCA_036024015.1 Craterocephalus amniculus
TCAATCTAGAGCAGATGGGATCGTTCAGGCAGGAAGTCAGTCGGTGAAAAACAAAGTGGATCCGGTTGTTTTCAGCAATAAAACACTATATCGACTTTTACTTTGAATTATGTAGTCCCCCGGCCGTGTTCTCCTGTAAATGCACCATACGCTGAAGGACTCGTCTCCTAACTATCAGCCCAGGTCTCTGTTAATAATGTCTTGATAAATAACGTAATGTTAGTGCACTGTATGAATTATAATTATCATTAAACAAATCTTGTTTTCATCAGTGTTTTCTGATATCTGAATAATGTCACACAGTAGCGGATTTGCCAGCAGAGTGGAATATGAAAATAAATCTGACAGCAGCTGGTGCTGCAGCGGCATTTAATGATGTGATATATTAGTAAATATAGGCAGGAGGAACTCCGGGGGAAGCGGAAAACCTGAGGTACTCCAAGCGATGTTGCAATGAGTGTAATGAGTCTGAGCTGCGACAAAGTCGCTGCGCTGGTGGTAGGGTGCCAGGCGCAAAGCGCCGCGCATCCGCTCCGTGGCGCTTGCTCGCCGCTGCCGCGTCTGGTTGGTTTTGGGGGTGAGCTACCGCATGGCTGTTTGTTGCCATGGCAGCCTTGTGACGGTGCAACAACAACAGACAGGGGAGGGGGAGGGGATGCGCTGCTCCGTGCTGTGTGACACAGCGCGGAAGATAGCCGGCATTAAATCCATCGGAACTCCTTCCACTAGTGGCGCCGAGTTTAGGTTTCTGAAGCGCCCCAGAAGCGCCGACGCTTGCCGCTTCTCTAAAATACGCGGCTGTTCTATTTTTGCCGCTTGCCGCTTGGGATCCTCGTCAATTTGAGCAGATGGGATCATGCAGGCAGAAAGTCAGTCGATGAAAAACAAAGTGGATCAGGTGGATTTTAACAATAAAACACTGTATATCGTATTTTACTGTGAAATATCAAGCCCCCGGCCTTGTTCTCCTCCTGTAAATGCGCCGTGCGCTGAAGAACCATCTCTCCCCAAGATAACTTCAGCCCAGATCTTTATAAATAATGTCTTGATAAATAATGTTTAAGTAGTGCACTGTAGTATGTAAAGTATATTTATGGTGAAACAGGTCTTGTTGTCATCAGTAGTTTCGGATCTCTCATATCTGAATGATGTTACACAGCAACGGATTCGCCAGTGGGATATAAAATCTGACAGCAGCCGTTGCGATAGCAGCCGGTGCAACAGCAGCGTGGAGTGAGGTGATTAAATTAATAAATAGAGGCAGGGGGAACTCCGAGGGAAGCTGAAAAGCTGCAGTATTTCCAGCGATGTTGTGATGAGTCCCAGCTGACTCCGAGCTGCGGCAAAGTCGCAGCGCTGGCTGTGGGAGATGGTGCCAGGCGCAAAGCGCCGCGCGACCGCTCCTTGGCGCTTGCGCGCTGCTGCCGCGTGCGGTGGGTTTTGGGGGTCAGGGAATTTACTTTGATCTATCCGCGTGCGCAGCAGTCAGTGCGTGCAGGAGAGGGGGCTTGAATATCGATATTTTACATGGGTATCGTTTGATATCAATATTAGCGTTTGGTATCGATATTATCGATACTAGGATCGATATGCCCACCTATAACGAACAGGCAAAGTCTGTTTACATGTTTAGCTTAGTTTTTAGCTTAGTTGCTTTTTTTGAAGAAAAATACACTTTATTCAGTTTTACGATACAAAGGATTTAGTAAGTAGGATTAAATGTGAACACAGTCCTTGTTGATTTTTTTGGAGCACTCTTCACTACAGGGCCCTTTTAACAAAAGTCCCTGGACTGACTCAGACTTTAACATACTGTGGGTTTGAAGCTGAGCAGTGTATTTTATCAGTGTTGACAAATGTCTTTATCAGTAACGCTGATCTTAGTTCAGGCTTAGTGTCAAGGGGGAAAAAAGTTACAGAAGCAACAAGTGAATTTTAGACTTGAACTAGTGTGAAGATGAGCTTTTTTATAACGTTTTCAGAACCTCACTCTGTGTTAAAGCTAGAGTTGGTATAATGTTGGAGAGCTAGCAAGATTTGAAAGAGCCACTTCCTGTAAGCTCCTCTCCCTGCACCGCAATGCACCATTAGAAGCCACGCCCCCTCCCATATTTGGACTGAATGGCAGGGATTGGTCTTTTGTATGCATAACGTATTGACTACTGTCAGGATGAAAAGACCATTTCACCCAGTAGAACAAAAAGTGTAGCCTACCTGTAGCTGCACCTCCATAAAACTCCCACTAACACCAAACCACAGTGGGTCGTAAAATAACATTTGTCTTATTCCACACCTTGTGCAGGGACCTGAAGCTGGATAACGTCATGCTGGACTGTGAGGGCCACATTAAGGTAGCAGACTTTGGCATGTGTAAAGAAAATATGTTAGATGGAGTCACCACCAAAACTTTCTGTGGAACACCGGACTACATCGCTCCTGAGGTAGGCACTGAGAGTTGCTGTTTGTGGGAAGTGTTGAAGCTCAGTAGCAGTCTTTGCCTCTCCTCGTGATGACTACAACTGTCCCCTAACAAAGCATTTCACATTTCAGATCATAGCGTACCAACCCTACGGAAAATCTGTGGACTGGTGGGCCTTTGGAGTGTTGCTATATGAGATGCTGGCTGGACAGGTTGGTGTGGCGGCAGTGTGTGTTGCATAAATGGGATAGAAACAAAGGCTCCTGAGTGTTGCCTTCAAAAACTGACATTACATAATCAGGTTTCCTTTGAAATCCCATAATGAGTTTTTACCTCTCTGTATTCAGACTTGCAAAGAATAGATGTGACACTTTCAAACTGGGGATATCTCATTTGGAGTAGATGTTGCAAATTTAGCTTGGTCAAAGGGGGCAAAGTCCTATTTTTAATGGATATAATTGCAGTTGCATCCGTTTGTGTGTCTAAAGACCCACACAGTATGAGAAAAGACCATAAACCCTGTGCTTTACATCACCTGCAAGATGACAAGATTGAACAAATTCCTAACATCCGACAAACTGTGCATCATGAATTATATATTTCCTTTTTAAAGGCCACAACCTCATTGATTTTAGGAGTGTATTTTCATTTAACACTCTTTGATTTGGATATGGTTGCAAAAGATACAGTTATAAATGACTAAATGTGTGATTAACTTAACCATTAGTAACTATCATCACATAAAACAGACATAATACAAAGCACATCAAATACCTTTTACCACAAGAGCTGTGCATAAAATCTGGATTTTTCTATCATGACATCATCTGATTAACCACCACATGCAGAGCCTGACTAAAGTTTAGTCTGATATTCTCATATGTTTTGTAGGAGCAGCAGTATCCAAACGTTCCACAGGGTCAGGCTTGTAAAAGTTACAGACAACAGCCAATGATATTACTTGGGGAAGAAAAAGTCATTTATTCACATTTAGCTCCCAAATGTTTGAAATGTTGGTTGATAGAAAAGTCGGGCTAGTTCCCATGAGCTAATATGGAATGAATCCTATGTATAATGACCAGCAGGTATTAGTCTGCAACGCTGAAACGCACAAACACAACCAGTCCTGGAAATATCTTGTAGGAAAAAATGACAGGAGGATAGTTACTGGTCATTTTTTCTGTCAGCGAGTATATTGGTCATGAATCATCTGTGGTTGAAGCAGCAGTTTGTGGAGTCAGTGCAGGATCAGATCAGGCGTTTCCATCTCCCCATAACAATTACCAACCACCTGGAGCAAGCAGGAAAAGCTTTTTGGGAAACTTTTCTCAAACTTTAGTATTTTCATCATTTCAAAAAGTCAAACTTTCATTTTTACTTCACAACTTTAACATGTGCATTAAAAATGTTGGATTGTTGAAAAATGTGCTATTTAAGCGGAAACTTGCAATGTACAGTGTTAATTAGCTGAAGCCGATATATTCCTTCAAAAATTTTGATTCATAGCATTTAGATTCTTACTGATTTAGATGAAAATATCTTCACTGATTCACGGTTCACACCCTTTATTTGTCCGTGCTGTCTCTGCTTTCAGCCCCCATTTGATGGGGAGGATGAAGACGAGTTGTTTCAGTCCATCATGGAGCATCACGTCTCCTATCCCAAGTCCATGTCCAAAGAGGCTGTCGCTATCTGTAAAGGAGTGAGTGTGTACACACACACACATTCACACATAAAGCTCAGTCACAAACACACACAGAAAGGGAGTGGGGAGGGATTTAAATTTGTTTGAGGGAAAAGCTCCAGATTAAGATGATAAAAGGCGACGTATGAAAGACAGAGGAAGGAAAAACACGAGCATTTCCTTCATAATTAAAAAGATTGTAAGAGAACAGCAGCAGCAGAGTTCAGTCTGTCTGTCTGTCCCCAAATATCTCTCCCTGCCCCACTCTCCAATCCATCCCTTTTTTTTACATTGTCAATGCCCTCTATTTCTCATCACACACACACACACACACACACACACACACACACACACACACACACACACACACACACACACACACACACTGCAGTGGTCTAATAGCTTGAGCCTGTGCAGCGTGCTCAGTTAGCTGTGCAAACTCCCTCTTCAGAGTGAATAGGCCAGTACTGAATGATGCTCTTACACTTCCCAACTGGACTGAGATGGTGTGTGTCTGCATGTGCAAGAGTGTTAGCTGATCACTGCAACAAATGGAGTTGATCCTCTCTGTCAAACCTCTGTCTCATCTCAAACCACCAAGCTTCACTGACCTGAAAAAAACTACACACAAACACACACAAAAAAAATGATGGCTATGTATGTATATACTCTATATGTGTATATTAACATCCGTTCACAGTGAATTGAGACACATTTATTCCAGTTTGGCTTTAGTCATCCTCCCTCCTAACAAGTTTAAAGGCAAAGGCATTCATAAGCAAATTAATGACATATGTGTTGACAGAGATGAGAAATCAGCACACACGCACACATTCAGGCTGTATGTTATGTATTAGTGATGATTACTGGGTTGTAGTGCTACAACAGTAAATCTTCAGCGGAGCATGAAAACTTGTCTCCGTCCACCCCCAGAGTTCCCACTGCGACCTGCCAGCGTTGCCTGGGTTAACTCTGTGTGTACGTACCCGTTCTTCTCTAATGCTACAAGATATTTCCATTTTCCTACCCCTCCTTCTCCCCTCACCACACACACACACACACACACACACACACACACACACACACACACACACACACACACACAGACACACACAAAAGACGAATAATCATGCTGCACAAACTTTTCTGAAGCAGCAGTTGATTTTCTACTATTAACAAATCCTTGCATTTCATGAGCGGGCAGGTTGTACCTCCACTAATCTCAGCATTTACTGGGTTCTGCTCATTTAAAATGACTGAGTAAACCTATAAGACTTAACTAAGACATCAGCTTCTCGGGATGCTCACAAAGCAAAACTACAGGCACTGCTGAGTCATGGCTGTTCTTACGCGAGCCGAAACAGCCCGTATACAGGGAAACCTTTTATGTGCAGCAACATTACAGATGTGTAACTCCGCTGTGATGCTCAACACCGAGATGTTCAGTAACAGCAGGTTTTTTTTGTCAAATTAAAAGGCAAGTTTACTTCTTAAAGCTTGCAGCTGTCAGATATCTTACTTTTGCTGTGTCACTTTGTTGCAGAAACAAGTTAGCTCATATAAAATCACTCAATAATTTAAATAAAACAAAACCCAGGGAACTCCTTTAATTTCCCAGCATACAGGATTATCCACAAATATCAGATATAATGTCATACTTAACAATGCTGCTGCTAAGACAAATATGGACAAATATTCAAGCCAAATAAATATGACTAAAGGGATTTAAAGATAAATAGAGGCTAAAACGCTGTATACAGCTGATAAGTGATGATTTCTGTCAGCTGCTTCGGTTGATCAGCCATCAGCCCAATGACCCTCTGCTGTCGAAATGTCAAAAAGATGGCACAGAAAAATGGGTGCCTTACAGGCTCCCAACCAAGCATGAGAAGGCACCGCAAATGTCAGACGCTCTCCTTTAACAGTACTTTGTCCACTCCCATAAGAATAAGTTCATATCCTCCCTGGGACAATCCAACCTTCACAAATGCAGAGAGCTGTGTGTGTGTGCATGTGTGTGAGAGCACATGTGTGCAGAAGGAGTGATCAAAGCCATTTCCACCCCCCTGCTTGAACCCTGTTGTGCATCTATATTTCATAGCGAAGGGTCAACACACACACACACACACGTAAGCTTCTTCTGCAGTGTATCTGGAGCAAAATGTCTTCAACCTTATTGAATCTACAGCAAAAAGCAAATTTTACTACTAGTAAACACAGAAAGCAGACGTGCATAAAAAGCATTTTCCTGCTTTAGTTCTTCGCAACGGAAAACTTTGGGTACGTAAGCAAACCAAAGAGAAAGACTTCTTATGTTCTGTGGCTCTTTGCTTTTTAAATATTTTTTTAAAGCATGGATAACAAGGGGAGAAGCAGGAGGCTGTGATCAGGTACGTGTGTGTGTATGAATGGGAAGGTAAGCATTTATGTGTGTCCCCCGCGCTTATCTGTTTGTGTGTGTGTGTGTGCGTGGGTGCATGTGTGTGCGCAGTGTAAGGTTGACTAACCTCTGGAAAATGTTTTTCCAGCTCTAATGTAATGAGTTATGACTGTTACCCCTGAGGGAGACACACCCCACTCACACACAAACACACACAAACGCACACACTCAAACACATTGACGTCACCAGCCTTAAAGGTTTTGTGTGGAAAGATGCCGTAAACGCTTTTTAATTACGCCTGCAGACGAGTGAAAGACAGAAGGAAACTTCAGTTTTTCATGTGTCTGCAGGCTCAGATTTTCTCCCAAAGGAGACAAATTGAAGATGATGGATAGCAGCGATGTGAGGAAAAGGGATACAAGATCGAGATTAGGATAGACTAATTAATACGATTAGAATTTATAAACAAGAAGCGACAGGAATGGGTGGAATGAAACTAATGATTTCAGAGGACATATGCAGGACTTTACAGCTGCAGATCGGATATGTTGTACAAAGTTACGCCTGCTTCTGGTTTGTATAAATATTAGGAGTCAATGCGCTTCACATTATGTCATCGTTGGAAACCAGTGCAGCCTGTAGTATTTGCTTTTTGTTACGTTAGCTGCTTGGCATCAAGAAATGTCCTCCTCCTCATCAGGATGCGAGGCTCCTCCTGGTCCCTGGGTTGACGCCACGCATGCTTGTGCCTCAGTCGCCAGTCAGCAAACATCAACATAAATTCTTGTTTTCAGGATTGTCATTGTTAGATAACAATGTAGCTCATTAACCCTTAAAACTCCACGCCCTCTATTGCTACTTTTTGATTTGGCTGAATATTTTTTATGTGAAAATGCAGGCAGGAGCTCAACCCTTTTAATCACTGTCCTCAGACATACATTATCCCTTCCCTGACAGCCTCAGTCGTCTGGTTGGAGGCTAAACTGACACAATATGAATGTAACAATATGTAGCACCATAAAGGCCAACAAAATAACCAAGCCTCGTCTGCATATCTTTCTCTCAATCCTGGCTTTCAGGAGAAAAATGTTGGCACAAACATACAACCAACACTTTACGTTTAAGTAAGTTTAAGATGCACTATTGGGATCTTATTTTTCGCTCTATTCCAGCTATAGAGGATCATTATTTTGTTCTTTTAGGCAGACATTTAACTCTCTTATCACATAGGCTGCTCCTGATTGGACATTATGGTCAATTTAAGCCATCCGATTGGTCAAAAGTTTGTCAGGATGTGGCGTCATATTAACTTAGAGCTTTCTTAGCGATGTAATTTATTGCTTAAACATAACAAATAATGGTGTCTTCATGGATCATTCATTGTGGATTTGCCAGATACGGGCTCAGATTAAACACTACATTTTATGGCTGCAGTGTAAACCTCCTAGATGGGATATAAATATCTGGAAAAGTCTACATCCCCTAAAAGGGTGAGCTTTCAATCATAATTTACCCCACAGTTACAGTTCCTGATAAATAGTGGACAATAAAGCAATGGCGCTCAGGGGTGCCTGAGATCTAGATCTAGTTTTAAGGGTTTTACTTAAAGATTAAAGAAAAAACAGCTGCACGGCTCCAGAAAGCTTTTATTTTCCAAATAATGAAATATCAAACAAGGGGCACAGGCATGGCATCACATGCAGCTCGATATTCCCAACAGAGTCAATCCTACACATGGGACTCTCCCTCTACTTCCACCATGAGGCCGATTTGAATTCATTTATAGGCTTTTCTCAGCAAATATCAGTAAAATGACTACATTTGCATCAAACTCCCATCAGGATGAGTTGTAATTATCATCACGATGAGTTTTCAATTATTTAGCTTGGCTCTCCTTAAACAAATAGCTTCTGGTTGAGGATTAGTTTCCAGGCTTTGGGCTTCCTTGTTCCATCTTCTTTGTACACGTTAGATAATGGACTGATGCTCCGGTGCATGAATAGCATGGTACGTCTTCATTTAAAGTGACAACAACACATGCAAAGCGTTAGCAATGTTCATGTAGATTCCGTTGGCATTAGAGCAAGCCGGACCATGAAATCAGGCGGTAGCCTGCAGACATGCATTTTTCATTGTAAAATGTGAGCAGCTGCAGATGAATCTGACTTCACGGGTCATGGGGAAGGGAAAAAAAGAGGTATAGTGAAGCAAAGAATGGTGAAAGGAGAGGACAGGAGCAGGCTGGTTTATAGCTCCTGCACATAGAGTATGCAGAGGAGACAAAGGAGAGATTTCTCCTGCTCCACATGGCAGGAAGGGAGAGAAGGAATGGCACGCAGCAATCCCCCTCTCTTGTTCCGTCTGTCCAGCTGATGACGAAGCATCCAGCGAAGCGACTGGGCTGCGGTCCAGAGGGGGAGAGAGACATCCGAGATCACAGCTTCTTCCGCTACATGGACTGGGAGAAACTGGAGAACAAGGAGGTGCAGCCGCCTTTCAAACCCAGAGCTGTAAGTCAGACCACACACACAGGATGTGCAAATCACACGAGTGACACAAAATCCCCCCCGTCCACAGCGTTAGCTTCCCCGGTAAAAGTGACCTCTTCCTTTCTCTGACTCTTTCCTCCTTTTATTTATTTATTTTTTTTCATATCTCTGTCTTACTTTCTCCATCTTTTCGCTGTGAATGCGACCTTTCTGTCTCTTTCCCCCTTCCTGTACCGGACCGCACCGACAGGTAAGTGGGCACGTGTTGCAGCTGATGCTGGAGGATGGGATGAGGGCAGGGTTGGTGGTAATGACGCTGGTTTGGAGTTTGGAGTTTGGTGCGTCTGCGTGAACTTTGGGGGTTTTCGTCGAGGTCAGGCAGAGTTCGCACCTAACCTCCAGGGAATATGAGCATGTCCTTAAATTTTACCCAAAAGTCGTGTTTGAGTCGATTTTCTTTTCTTCTTTTTCTAATCCTCTACGACAAAATGAGTTTGATCATAGCTGGACTCAGAATGATGTCATCCGGTACTCGCACACGCTGAAAATATGTACGGATGCTCGCGTAGCCTCGGGCCGTGCTGCTGCTTAGCAGATTTCTTCTCTGAATTGAGCTTTTTATGCAGCTTTTTCTGCCTTCTGGGCTTTTTTATATGTGTGTGTTTGTGTGTGTGTGTGCGTGCATCTCTGTGCACCCAGATTTATGTTTCTAAATGTAGAGGTCACCATTACAGTAAGTCCTGGCTGATGCAGCCCATACATGTTGTCTGCAGAAACCTCTGATGTGACTACAAACACAATGTCTGGCCTCTCCGCTCAGACTTTTTTCCTTTGTCTCTTCTTTCTATTTGATCTTGTCTTTCAAACACCTTTTGTCTTTCAGGCATCTGTCCTTTACCTTGCTGCTTCTCTCTCTTCATTTCTTCTTTCCCGCTGCAGCGAATAAACAGGCGTGGATTTGTTTGGAGGAGTTAAGGGGGTCGGTTTCAGAATCTCAAGGCTGTGCTTTGATCCTCTCCTGTGCTGTTTTGTCCGTTTCTTGTTAGCGGAGAGGGTTTGTTTTTGCCTTTGTGTTATTTTTAAGGAGGGGCTCCAGTTATTTGTTTATAAAAACACCCCCAAACCCTTTTCTTCAGAGTGCTATGTGATATTTTTGTATTACAAGTTCTTACAAAGGAGATTCGCTGCCATCAGTCTCCACCCGGCTGATCAGAAATGAGTCGCTTTTTATTGTTTGCTTCTGGTTTTACATGCAGTGGAGGCCTTTTGAGAATCTGATGAATGAGATTTTGAGTTTGTGAAAGGCTCACAAATCAGCTAACAGTCCGCCTAAATGGCTGGTTCTTGCATTTATCCAGTAGATAAAATGTGCCATTACCCTGACATTTCATTTAAAGTTCTCACTGTACGACCATCTTCATTCGTACGTCCTCCCAGTGATCGACTGTCAGTCTGTTTCTTCATCATCCTCCCTAAGATGTCATCCATCCATCTGTTCACAGCTGCCATGCATCCACCCATCTGTCCTCTCATCTGCACTTTTTACTCGTCCTCTCTGTGTGCACACTTTCTTTTCATGTATGTCTGTTTATTTGCATGCTCTGGGGTTCAGACTCAAAGGAAATCCGGAGTGCACTACCCACTCCTAACGGTGTGGCAGAATTTATTGAAAACAGAAGTTTGGCTAAATTTAAATCAATATATTATTTTCTTTCTTCTAAAAGGGCATCTCTTCTAAACCAGACCCAATTTTGGCATTGATGCCATTAACTATTTTTGAATCCTCTCTTTCTCTCCGATTCCAAATGTTGAGAACTAAATTAATTTCCAATCCAGATACATGGAAGTTTCCATTTCATTTCTCGTTTGAGGCCATCTGGTTTCCCCCAAACAGGTTAAGACAATAATTAGCTGCAAATACTATTTGGCCACAGTGCATTTAATATTTTCCATATTTCCCCAAACTCTAAACAGTCTTCTCAATTTCATTTGGTTTTCCCCAGTCGCAGAGATTTAATGAGTTTGTAGTTTCCTCTGGGTGACATTGTCAGAGAATACTCAATCCTTTTTGTCTTAATTAAAGCTCCATGCCGTGATGGATATGAAAAAAAGGGAGGGTAGTTGCTTGACCCATAGTCCCTGTGAGGCACGTTGTCGGGAAAATATAGTTTTCAAGTTATTAACTTGTTTGATGTACGTGGAAGGATGCGTCTCTCAGAGGTATTTGAGCTCTGTGGTGGTCAGGAGGAAGAGATGAACACTGACTTTTTGTTTCCAATTGAGATGATTTACTCCATCATCCACTTTTTCTTTAAAGGGCATAATGAAATCAGGGACTTTGATCAGATTGGGATATCCAAATGTCAGCGTTATCAGTCCCATATGGAATAATCTTGAAAGTTAGTGAAAGGTTTTGGAAACTGTGCAACTTCATCCCATACATAGGAAAAAATAAGTGAAATAGAGATTTCAAGCTTTTCTCAGGACTCTTTTGCATACGAGCTGATTGACTGATTGGGTTTATCACATCCCAACAGGGCTGCAGCATATAATTAACCTGCAATTAACCCACAATTACAATATTAATTATCTCATTGCTCTGAGCTTGTTCTTGCCTGTTTAGAAATCCTAAATAATTCCAAGTCTTCCGATCATAAAAATCAGAGTGAAATAGTAGAACATTGTTCCGTTTTTGGTTTGCCTTTGGCAGAAATGCTCTTTTCCAAAAAAGTCTGAGTCCATTTTTGGTTCCCACCACAATGTAGTGCACTGCCACGGTGTCTTTGAGACTTTTTATGTTTGTAATTTAAAGGACCTATATCTGATATTATTTTAATCTTTCTAAGAAAAAAGGTTTCTACACTGTATTTTATGTGGTAAAAGGGGGAAGTCCATAAAAATTAATGACTCATTGATTGCGCATACGTCTGAGTCCAGGCCATTTAGTTAGCGAAAGCAGCTAATTTTTAGCTTTGGGGTGGTGCTCTTTCTCTACTTCCGGATTCCGATCAGCCAGTAAGAGCGTTCCCATAGGGAACACGGAAGTTAACCCCATTGGCAGAGAAAGAGTGCCACGCTAAAGCTAAACATTAGCCGCTATCGCTAACTAAAATGTCCTGGACTCGTACATATGCGCAATCAATGAGTCATTCATTTTTATGGACTTACCCCTTTTACCACACAATATATGTGTAGAAACCATTTTTCTTAGAAAGATTAAAATAATATCGGGTATAGATCCTTTAATTTAGATCTGTTTCAAATATCTGAAGAAGGGAAGCATGCATGAGATGTGCTTTGTTTACTTTCTCCTGCCAGTTTCAGTCTCGACTAGCAGGGAAGTAAATCAAGCGCACCCGCAGTACCTGCACTTGTCCTGATAATTGAAACCATTTCCAAACAATGTCATCTCACACCTGGGTTCAACCTGCCACTCCCCTTCTTTTTGTTTTCCTCTCCTTCTGCCTCCCCACCTACACATCCATTCCTGTCCATCCCAATTCCTCCCCCTATCCCGATCCATCCCTCCCTCCTGTACTCCCTCCCTCTCCCACCCCCACCCACAGTGCGGACGGGATGCTGAGAACTTTGACCGTTTTTTCACCCGCCACCCGCCGGTGCTGACCCCCCCTGATGAGGAAGTGATTCAGAACTTGGACCAAGACGAGTTCCAGGGATTCTCCTTTATCAACCCAGAGTTCCCAGGAAGTGCTGCCACCACAGCTGCTGAGCAGGCTTGATTTCAGCTCACAAATGGACACGTGCACAGACAAAGCTATACGTAATCATTTGTCAACTATCAGTCCAAATAACCCCCCTACAATATACACATAAATACACAATCATATTCACTTTAAATATCCTGGGAATTACTTGTGTTGTTATAGCTATTGAAATGTGATACATACATATAGCACAGATTTAATGTGGATGATGTGTTGACCCCAAAAATGAGGGCAAAAAAACCTAATTGCATGTACTGTAGCACTCTGAAAATATAAAGTTGAAGTTGAGAGAACTGCTTTCAAACAAATTTTCCATGCTTATATGATAAATTACCGCTGCAGCTTTGTAAAAAAAAAAAAAAAAAAAACACCATACAGAATGCCACTGACTGTTTCAGCATTGTTTTTTGAGAGCTTGTTACTATAAACCAGTTCAGTTTAATGTTGTGCATGATACAGTTAATATTTTAGGGAACAGGAAGCATGTAAATCTGATTTGCCACAAGCTTCTTTTGCATTTTGGGGTGATTTTTTTTAGCTTTTTCTTCCTTGCAGTGTGAACAAAGAGTATGTGTTTAATTTACCGTGCAGGATCAAAATAAGGATTAAGAATTAATTGGGACCATTAAGCGTTCATAAATAGGGAATTTATACACCGGAAAACAAACTGACAATTAGAGTGCCATTTTTTGTCCTTGTTTATGTAGAAAAGGAAATTTGCTCACACATACTCAACTGCAAGACTTCCCGTGCAACATGGCTTTAGTGGTCTTTGTCCTGACTTTACTTTAGAATGAATCTTGCGATTGAACTTTTCTTCACTCGTCTCGGTGCATTTTAGTTAGGCTTGCAACTGTAGTGTGCTCTTTAACGCGTGTGCATATAATAACGTGTATGTTTATCCTTATCTTTGGAATGCTTTACATGCATGCACGAGTTTCTATATTAAGAATCTCTCTAGATCTTCTCTCCCAACTGGGTTTTGGTGTTTTAATGAGATTATTTGAACAAATAAGGCAAATTTATTGCCATCAGATTTGTACCAGAAAAAAAATCTGATTTTTATGTGACTGCTGTTCATGACTTAGATCATAATGTTAAAATGCTGTTGGGAAACATAGTGGTTATAGAGGGTTTCAGTCAGTTGAATAGGTAGATAATACTCTTTATTATACTCTGATCTGATTTCTGTTCTCAAATATTTAAGAAATGCAACACACAAGCATTTCTGTGTATGTTAAAAAAGCATGATCCCAATACCTTGGCATTTGTTTACAATGTGTGTGTGCGTGTGTGTGTGTGTGTGTGTGTGTGAATGTTTTGAAATGTGTGTATGAGAGTGTTTGTCCATACCACCTTACCAATGCCATGTTTACATTTGCTCATATGGTGGCCAGCCCCCCCTTCACGTGAATTTTGCGTTTGCTTTGTCCATAAAAGAAATTCACTCTCACAGCAGAATGACTATTAGCTGTATTATTCACAGTGGAAATTGTTGCAGTTTTACAATAAATGTTTAAAAATTACACAATTATGCTTTCCTTACTTGTTTCCCCTTCTGATGAACAGAGGTCCAACTTAAATCTATGTGTCAGCATCGACATTCAACATGCTACGTGATGACATAGACTTTTAAAACAATGAATTAGACCATAGCCTATAAAGGTAGATGGGATTGATTAGTCCGGCAATTCTCATGTAGAAGTCATAGGTTTTCACTTTCCTTTCACAAAACCAATTTACCATGGATTGTGACACTAAACTGACACCATTCTTTTAGTCAGACTGAGGCCTTGTACATGTTAATACAGATTTTTGGTAACTACAGTATTTGGAGGATACCTATTGTCTACATTCAAATGCACATTTTGGTTACTGAAAGTGTTTAAGTAACAAAACAAAAACTGCTGTCTCCCCTTAGGCAACAATGGACTTTGGTGCTAAATTTGCAAACAGACTATAACTTATCCCTAGTGTTAGTGACTGACAAGCACAACCTCAGTACTATTTTGGAGTTATTGATGCGTCACATGCACAGATTATTAATGGTCTTCAACAGCAAGTAGGACACCTTACAGCCTTTTTAACACAATAACACTTACTTTCTCAAGTTTGTTTCTGCTGTAAAATGGCCATCCTTTAGCTTAATGCTGTATGCTAGTCTTTTGATAAAAATAATTTCTCTCAAAAGAATTTGTGGCTTTCATGTTTTCCAAATCTGATTAGAAGATATGAAATTCTTTAGAAAATATGTTTTGTTTTTTTCCCATGGCCAGCTTAACAAAGTCCGCTATATTCTATATTTGGCATGACTAGTGATGAACATGTCTGAAGCTCATCCACCATACATAAAGGACACGTAAACAATTTCCGGGCGTGCACTTATGGCAGGATATTTTAGGACTGTCAAGGACCTGTCAGGTGTATTCGGTGTAAACAACAGCGCCGGAACACAGGCAGCGCAGAGTATTAGGGGTAGTCCTGAAAGACTCAATACAGAATGGAGACAGAAAATAGCCACAGTTAGCTACAGAAGGCTACATTCTTTAGCGAAGGGATAATTTAGTAAGCGGCAGAGCTGTTTGTAGTTGGCTACAGAATGCTAGCTACTGCCTAGTGACAGTGTACAGTAGTTAGTTACATAGTTACTTTGTAGTTAATTGTTGGCTACAAATTGTAGCTGTATGGTGTGTTTGATTTGTCTTCAGAAGTCAGATTTTCCGAGTTCAGAGTTGAAAATACAACCTGAATGTTCCGTGAAGTCTGAAATCCGACTCGGTAAGTCGGATTAGTCCCACCAACCCCGTCTTCACCAAGGAAAGATGGCTGCCCAACAAACCAATGGTGACTGAAAACAAAAATAAACAGATTTATGTTAAAATGTTCTAGTTAAACTGTACAAAAATTACAAGTTAAATATAGTGCTTTGTAACTTCTGTGCAAACAATTGTTCAAACAGTTTACAAAATGCATGCATGTTTGAAACACTTAATAGAAAAATGGATGTCATCTCTCTGCTAACATTAGAAGTTGTTTGCTAACATGAAATTATGAACAACTGAGGAGATACATGGCAGTTTTGCGAGTTTTTCCGACTTGGTCAACCTGAACGCTCAAAACTTGGATGTGACGTCATTCCCAGTTCCGAGTTCCGACCTCCGAGACAAATTGAATGCAGCAGTAGTTAACTAGCTGTAGAAAGTTAACTAATTAGATTTTTTTATTGCTGGTCAAAGACAATTACATCTTTAGAAAAAATCAGCGCTTTTAAGAATATATAATATTTGAAGTCAGTTTGTTCGAGTATATCTTTTCTCAGGCCTTTATTTTGTTTTGCTGCTCGTTTCAATCAGAGGCCATCGCTAGCACCATCTGCTATTGTTGTAACACAGTGTTATCTGGCTGTCTACTTATGTCCAGACAAATAATCTTTCTGTACAGGTCATGTTTGACTGTTACTGGCTCTTCTTTTTATCACATATTTTTTTAAAATTGTTATTATTTTGTTATATGTTATTGGCTAGAATCTTTAATTTCCATGTGAGTAGGTGCGCCATACTGAAATTCTCTAGCCTTTGAGAAGATGATGAGTTCAGCTGCAAACTCCTTTCATATTTTATTAAAATGAATATAATTATTAGTTTTTTTTACAGCTTAACAACGTAGATTTGAATCCAATGCACAAAATCCACTCTTCGTTTTGGTTCAATACTTTAGTGTCATGGTTTGATATTCTGTCGACAAAAAAAAATTGTTTTTAATCTGTTAGAATGACAGATGGTCTTCAGATTTTTTAATTATCATTGTAATGAAAACAATTAGACTACTGCCAGAAAATATTCTGTTATCAGAACCCCGGCTTCAGTGAATGCATGTTGGAGGCGCTCTGTGGAGTAGTTGAGCTCAGATCCTCTGAGCTTTCAACCCTGAACGCATCATCAGAGGACAAGCTCATAGAAATTTTGTATTGTTCGATACAGATGATGTGCTCACAGTTTGGTAAACGATTCCAGTTGGAGTGGGAGCCAGAGGGAGCGGCTGGCTCATGCTGGGGAGGGTTTGAAACAGTAGCCTTTCTGTGTGGAGTTTGCATGTTCTCCCCGTGTATGCGTGGGTTCTCACCGGGTACTCCGGCTTCCTCCCACTGTCCAAAGACATGCGTGAGGTTAACTGCTAAACTCCTAAACTCCTAAATTCTACCTAGGAGTGGGTGTGTGCATGAATGGTTGTCTGTCTCTCTGTGTGGCCCTGCGATGGACTAGCGACCTGTCCAGGGTGCACCTCGCTTCTTGCCTAATAAATGCTGGGATAGGCTCCAGCCCACATGCGACCCAATTGGATTAATCAGTACAAAAAATGAATGAATATATATTTAAATATATGTATACTTGAAATTTTGTCGGCCTTTCCATTGGTTTGAATGTATATACATTTACATTAGAATTTTATTAATACATGTTTTTTGTGTCAGCATGCATCAAAAGTATGACCTAAACTTCTGTTATGAGCCCTGTGTCTGAAAGTACCTATAAAGAAAAACATGCTGTCTACGATTTTTCCATATGCCTTTTTATCTTTTTTTTTTGTGGGTGGGGTTGATTCCTAGGAAAGCAAATATTCCTGAAATAAACTATTTAAAAGATGTGCTGCAGGATTTTTATGTTTTCTATATGTGTACATTTCATGTTTTTTAGTGGGTACCCGTAGTGGCTGCGGGTTTTTATTTCATGCTAACACACATACTGTTGCTGTCCTTACAGTACAATCTGATTTGATGATGAAAGAGGGTAAAGGTGGAATAAAGAAAGAAGTAAAGTAAATAAATAAATAAAGTAAATACAGATTAAAGAGACAAGCGGCACTATTCAGGGTGATTTCTGAGCAATTTGAATGAGGAATAATTTATGAGAGAGAAGAAAAATGGAAGCAATAATGATTGACGGGTGGCAAGAAGTGAAATAGGTATTAGGAAGGGACAGTGGTAAGGAGAAAAGATGGAGGGAGGGGACGGGGATGCAAAGCGAGGCTCTGTGAAGCGAAGCAGGCGGCTAGCACAGGCTGTGCATATTTCATGGCTGCCACTTATCATATGAGCCTTTCCATGATGGGAGAGAGTTGGTCGGATGACTTCAAGGAAATAACATGCAGAATACGCCCTACATACACACAACTCTGCTGAGCCACTCAGTTTCCTCTCACCGCCTCTAAAGCTGCTCGCAATCCGCGGTACAAGCCGCCACCGCTGCTCCGACGGGCTACACATTTGCTTTTAATGACTGTATCTTGCACCATTTACTACCCCTAGCAGATTACTGTGTTAACAAGTATGGACACAAATTAGATGCAGCGGTTGTGACTGAGCTGTGGCACAATGTAATGAGGAAACTAAATCCACAGCACATTAGTTATTCACAAAGAATACTTCTGCAGTGTTCAGAAAAATGCTGAAAACAACCGAGGTTTTAGTGTCATCGCAGGTGGACTCTCGAAGTATATAAGCATGTAAATACAGTATATTAACACATGCCATGAAAAATGCTCATAAAACATTCGGCGAGAAGTTCAGATTTGTGTGTTTTGAAACAATTACTGCAAAGTTGAAGAATAGTGGGATACTTTTAAGTACTTAAACCTCACCCAAAATTGCTTAAAATTGGATTTTTGCATCTTGATTGTGATTTTAATTTAATGATGCACCACCTTTGCTGCGAATTACAGCTCACTACTTCAGGCCAGTTTAACCCTTTGAATCTACATGTTGTTATTTGCCGAGGACATGGCTCAGTGATAGCAGTAATTAATAGTAAATAATTTTGGAATAAGCAACGTTTTTTCTTAAAAAGCTGGCAGCTTGTTTGTCTAAAACCTGTGTATGTTAAATATTAATGATGCCAGAACAGATGTGCAGGTTATCCGTGCCACATGCACTGATGCACCCTCATACCATCGATGATGCTGCCTTTTTAAGGCAGCGATAACAAGCCAGATGTTATCTGTCCTCTTCAGTCCGAAGGGATGTGGCATCCCTGATTTCAGTACATGAAATTTAACCCTTTGGGCGCAGGAGTTCTTCAAAGAAAAAGTTGAATTTAGAAATCAAGAATTCAAAAGGCTGTTGTTTGGAAATGGTTAGAAATAGATTCACACTAAAAATTGTGGGTATTTTATGTTGCCATTGTAATTTGTAGGTTTTTTGTATTGTAATTGTATCTCTTTGTTTCAGCATTTGGACCTCAACATCATCTCTGGATTTATTAAAACTCAAGCTGATCAGCGTTTTTAACCCATTTAGACATGCTGTGGTATTATATTCCTCTGGATCAATCTGCAAACTTTCTATGTAGGAATGCTTAGACAGTGGCAACAAAATGAAGTGCTTTTGTCTCCTCTGTATAACCATGCTTTTTTCTTTTTCACCCCATCCCTACAGTGATAAATGATTTCTCTTTAGGTTAATGGTTTGGCATTTAGGGAAATACCACGCATGTTTTTGCCAAGAGTCAGAAAACAAGATCAATTCCTCTCTGGTATCAGGCAGCAGCGGGCTTGGTTAGTGCGAGCGCTGAAAACAATAAGAACAGCTTCTCCAAATGTAATGAAACATTTTTATCAGGGCTGATGAAGCTCATCAATTATCGCATTACATCCTGGTTGTTTAATAAATGTGTTAGAGAAAAATGCTAATCTTATCAATCATTTGTGTTCTCAGCGGTACACAATTACTCAACAATGTTTATCTGCAAATTTTCAAAATGAGCTTCATATCACCATTGTCCTTATAAATTCATGGCTTTCAGCAATTTGGTGCCCCCCTTTGTAAGACGGTTCTCAAATCATATCTGAGTCACAGAATTAAATTTTTTTGTATTGAGACCCTGTTAGAAAATTACAATTTGTCAATATTTTACTCGAAGGCCACAAGACACTAAATCCCAGGAAGGAGGTATTACTGTGTGGCCACAGTTTAGTCATGCAAGGGGACCAACATAAACTCATGGCCATATAGTTAGCACTGTGTGGAAAAGGGATAATTAAACCACTGCCACAGCTCGATTATGGCTGCAACATATGGAGTCTATTTGCTGTGGGGTGCATGCAGTACTGAACGAGCTTTGTTCCATAAAGCCATTATTATACATGAAACAATCATAACTTTAATTTATTTTTCATTTTATTTCATCCTTTGGGTGGATTTTAACATCCTGTAATCTCTTGTGGTTACCCAAGAAGACATTAGTTAAAATAAACAGACTGAAACAACATGCTACAGTATGAAGCTTTTCTAGTGACAGTATGGAAAATTTTTGTGTGTGACCACTAGATATGTTAGTTTAAACAGCGTTACACCATGGAATATAACTGAAATCAATAAAATTGATTATTATTAATGATATAGCCAGTGCTGTCTAAGTATTATGATTATCCATAATAGCACGATAGTTTGCACATTTCACATTTTACTGTATAAATGTGGACACAACAGTGTACTTATTAAAAACCAGCAATAACCAGAATTAATCTTTTTCAATGTCACATCATCAATCACCTTATGGAGATTTTGGTCCACTCTATTTTACATGGTTACATTGCGGTTTGCAGATATTTGATGATGCACAACTTAATGAAAGTCCTGCTGCAGCATTTCAATCAGGTTGAGGTCTAGACTTCAGGTCAGTGCAACGCCAAGATTCTTTTTTAGTCATTCTGTCAGAGATTCGCTGCTTTGTTTGGGATCATTGTCCCTTAGCTTCCAATATCAGCCAAGCTGGAGCTGTCAGTCAGACGAGATCTCATTTGAGGCACAAGGAGTTTGCAGTCAAACTGATCTAAAGTGCAGACAACCAGCAACTTGTTTATAATTCTGTACAACATATTCTTCTGTACTCATGGCCCTTCTCTTTCTAACTTATTTAAGTCCCATGCATTTATATCTTATCTCGATATAATAAAGTGTTTTCAGTAACTATTATCACAGGGAGCCAGTCAGTGACTGTTCACACTTTGAAAATGCAGCAGAATATGGAAGCTAAACTGAGGACAGTTGATGTGTTTATCGACTGAAATTCATCGAGACATACATTGAATGCCAATAGAACCTCTCAACTTGAAGAGTTTAATTGAAATAATTACTGCCTATGAATCTTCATTGTTTGTACTAAATGACATGACCTTTGCTGCCCCACACTCTAAACAACAGGGCGAATAAACAAACTAAGATGGCAAATGTACATTATAGATGCAAAACAAGAATTTTCACTGTTTAGATGTAGTTTAACACTAGGTTGAGGAATGTGAGAGCATAGACCCTAATGCTTCATTTACCTGGAGAAATACCAGCCAGTTCAGTTCTCCAATATCCCAGACCATCTAACCCGATCTACATGGCCTAGCATGAAAGTATGGAAAGGCTCGGAAGTACATTATCTTAGTGAGTGGATGGTGGATAGTAGTTTGGGTTAAATTCAGCATTTTTTTGCTACTTGTTATAAAAAACAATTGTTGGTGTGTTTGTAGTGTCATTGCTACATGTGTTTGGTATCGCCTTGATTAAATAAAAGAGCCCAGTTTATGCCATCTTCCTTTTAAAGATGGCTGGGACATCCTGGTGAATGAAGGCGAAACATTAGCTCCTGTTAAAATGAGCTGAACTCTGTGGTTGTTGGTATCATGCTGAGCCAGAGGTGCCTCTTGCCAATAGTCAAACCAAGTAAATGCTTGGCCCCTTTACCAGAGGGGCAACCAAGTTAGCACTAAGACAGAGCAGTGACAACGCGGAGAGTTTGCAATGACAATGCTCAACCAGTGCAGAACTCCCACCCAGCGGCCCCCACCTCTCGCTCTTGTTGCCAATAATGGTACCTTTTATGAAAAAGAAACAGCTGAGAGAAGGTTCATCAAAATGAAGAGAACGTTTTGCATCTGTAAAAAGACAGGAACAGCAAAAAAAAGAGATCAGGATAGAGGTAAGTAGTGCAGATAATACCGAAGCTAATTTAGCTCAGAGCAGCTCAATCAGTCCTCCTGTTTACTGTCTGAGTGTCAGGAGGAGGAAAATAACACAACTATGATCATATTAAACTGCCTACTTGTCTAGTTCAGCTTAACTGTAAAGCTATATTGTTAAATTGTAGAATTAATAGGCAGGAAATCTGATATGTACTACTAAAGTGCCTGAATGAAAGTTATTGTGTACAGGTGTTTACATTTCATTTTCTTGTGTCCTTTAGGTTTTATGCTTCTGAAAACAATTTATTCATTTCTGTACTGAATTAGCTGTAAATGTAACCCTAAAGGGTCCTAATGCAGGTTTCAGCTCATAGTTTAATCTTCTGTATTGGAAGTAGAAGGAATCAGGAGAAGAGTGAAAACTGTGAAAGAACATTCAAAAGTTGCAATTAAATAATTTAATGCTGTAGCAACAACCCAAAGATAATTTTAACATGTTATTACCAGTTATAAGAATACAATATCCAAATAAAAGGGGAGAGAACTATGAAATTTTGCCTGGGGCTCAAAGAGACGCTAGAACTGCGTCTGTGCTTAACTACAGCAGTGCCGGCGTACGAAAACACGATAGCAGATGCAGCTTTTATCCTCCCATGTGATCTGACTTACCCACAAACCAGCAGCAGCCAACAGAGAAGGATCCTACCCAAAAGGGATTTACTAACTTTCAACAAAGCGACCACTGTCACCTCAGGAGTTTTAATCCCAGTGAGAGGTTTGTAAGCCACTTTTCTTTCCCTCTTTTTGAGAAACCTTGAAGTAACACTGATCAGTTTGAAGATTTGAACTGTCGGAGTGCCCCAAAACAAAGCAAACGTTTGGTATTTTTCAGTTATTAAGTTATCTTTTGTCTCACACACGACTTATGAGGTGGAGGTGAAGTGAAAACCACAAATGCTCAAGTAAAAAGAGCCGAACAGATCAGTGAAATATGACAGTGAAGCATTTATCCAAAATTTGTAGTGAAGCCAAACAATTAGCTGATAAAATGTATGTAATATTTCAGTATAAAAAGGATAATGTTCCCCTCCAGCTTTATCCATCCACCTGCACGGAGCTGCTGTGCAGTATCCCTGTAGTGCTGCTGTGTTTTATGCTAATTTATTAGAAAGCAATTCAGACCCCTCTGTAACACTAAGTTCCAGCACATAAGCTGTATAAAGTTTGTATTGGAGTGGATGTAATAGCCAGTGTACACAGTAAGCCACAGCACTGCTGGAGTGCGTGTGATAATTAATTCCAAATGTTGCGGCCCCCAAATTAAAGCCAATGGCTTCGGCACAAAGCAGCCCGAGCTTATCAGCCCAAAACAGGTCAACGTTTGATACTGCCTTTCATTGACCCTCCTCTCCTTCACCTCCCCTTTCCTCCGCGCCTCCCACTTTCCCCGCATCCTCGCCTGACATTGGCTCGTCTCCTGCTAATCCTCTCGTTACTAAAAAGAGATGGGCTGAGAGAGAGAAAGGAAGTGGTGAGGGAGAGCGGTAAAAAAGAGGAGAGGAGAGGGTGAGGAAGAGAAGGAAAGGAGGTGCAAAGAGGCAAAGACTGAAACTAAAGACCGCGAGTCATGTTTCTCTATTAAAGCCGCCGCCTCTGGGAAACAGTGATGTGAAAAGTAATTGTGTGTGTTTGCCCTGATGCGTTTATTTATTCCACGCTATCTATGCATCGACACCGAGGGCCACTGATATTTATCTCACCGCCTGTCCTATGCTGCATCTTTTCCAGGTTTTCTTTCCCCTCCGTGTCTCTGTGCCTCGCAGCATTAATTGCAACTGAAGCATGCTGTGATGGTTATGATCTGGCGTACATGGCTGGCAGCTGTATGTTTGCTTGATAAATAACCGGGCTTCTGCAATGAACATGATGGATCACAGTTATGGTTTCC
The DNA here is from genome assembly GCA_036024015.1 of Craterocephalus amniculus. Taxonomy (NCBI): domain Eukaryota; kingdom Metazoa; phylum Chordata; class Actinopteri; order Atheriniformes; family Atherinidae; genus Craterocephalus; species Craterocephalus amniculus. The sequence continues at coordinate 23,593 of JAVQJG010146448.1, forward strand.
AGTCAGATGTGCGTTCAATTATCACCTCTCTGTTATGGAGGAACCTGAATTAGCTTGATCAGAAGCACCCTTAAAGAAACCAAAACAACAGAAGCAGCAAGAAGGCTTTAGTTTAGAAGCCACGATGAAAGGGAATCTGTTATTCCACTTTGAAAAAGTAAAATGCGTCTTTTTGTTTAAGGATTAAATAGTTGTGGTCAAATAACCATTCAAAAGGGCCTTTGGGGGCAATTTGGATTGCTGTATCAGTACTAAAGTGGGTACTTAACCTGTTTTCCAGGGGTAAATACCCTTAGAGAAAGTGTGTGCTTTAACCCTGGAAAATTAGGTAAGAGAAACAAAGAAGTGGGATTGGGACTTTGATTGGAGAAAGCAATGGACCCACCAGCTTTGTCAAGACTTTAAAAGAGAAAATCAGGCACATTTTTTTTCTAATCACAATAATGTAAATAGACGCAATAAAGTATGGAGGCCCAAAATATTCAAAATTGAATAAATATAAATAAGACTTTGAAATAAATACCATTTTGATAAATAAATGCAAATATATATATTATGGCCTTTAATAGTAAAATAAGGGGGTGTTATTGTGAAATATATAGATTATTATTCTTTAATATATATTTATAATTTTCAATTTATGAAAATATTTCAGGATTTTTTTC
>JAVQJG010146452.1:0-20791 GCA_036024015.1 Craterocephalus amniculus
AGATAGATAGATAGATAGATAGATAGATAGATAGATAGATAGATAGATAGATAGATAGATAGATAGATAGATAGATAAATAGATAGATAGATAGATCTGTAAATTTATTCCTACCCTTCCATTAAATAAGGAAAACCTAGTACTGTAACTCAAATGAGCTGAAACTGACAAAAGTGAATAAATAAAAATTTCATGAAAATCCTGACATTGTTTTTGAATTTTTAGAAATATTCTTACAAAATAAGCAAAAAAACAGAGAAATTAAGCAAATTTATATTTATTATAACTTTTTTCATCCATCCATCCATTTTCTGAACCGCTTAATCCAATTGGGTCGCGGGTGTGGCGGAACCTATCCCAGCTGTCAACAGGCGAGAGGCGGGGTACACCCTGGACAGGTCTAACTTTTTTCAGTCTCCTATTATTTGAATTACCATGCAGAATTTTACCTTTTCTTTAAATGCAAGGGGAGGAATAATTTTGGAATGTATGCATATGGGCTAATAGGAGATACACAAATAGCCTGTATTTAGGTAAAACAAACGTGATGGAACCAATCCCAACATTAAATACCATAGAAAAATGATTTGGGCAAGCTACATTTAAAAAATACACAATTCAAAGTCCGATCCTTTCCTTCAAACTTCCACCTAAGGCCACGCCTCCAGAGCAGAGGAACCCTCTGAGATTGATTATATCACCATCCAATCGTTTAGAATATTTATTGAATAAAATATTTCATTTTTGTGTTAGAGCATTTCATTAATTGGCTGCAGTCATGGTGTGACGGGGAGTTTAAGCAATATAATAAAACAGGCTCCTGGACAACATCTCCTGCCGTACCTTCAACACAGGTCATTAGAAAGAGCAGGAGGAAGGAGGAAAGAATGGATTTTAAACGTCAGCATGAATGCAAACACATGACAGTTTGATGGCAACCAATCAGAGCAGAGGAAGCAGGTGCAGGGCCGGGTAAAGGCAGAAAGTTAGAGCAACTGTCTATCTGACTTAATCAGAATGAGAGGAAACATGGAGTCACAGGGGAAGACAGAAGGAACGACATCACAGCAGAGCAGACAGAAACTTAACGATTAGGAAGGAAAAAAGATTTTAATTACTTCAGTCTGTTAATGACAAAGAGACTGTTGCTGCGCAGTGATTCAGTCTTCATGCTGTCATAGGTGGCTGCAGTAGACAGATGCTCCACTGCTGCCATCTGCTGGCTACAATCTGGAATTACGCCCTAACTACAGCATTAAAAGAGATGGAGGGTATGTTATTAATTATAACTGTAGTGTTAACTTGACACTGGTTAACATGAATTCTGAGCTTAAGCACAGTTTTGTTGAATAAATTATTGTTAAAATTACAGATGTGCATCCCATGATTTCCTCTTGACACTGGACATATTGGAGCTGCCTGCTTTTTCTTTGGAACAGACGTTTTAAAGGAAACCTCAAACCTCTATATAGCTGTTCAGCATCAGAATGAGGAATAAATGTGATTAAAGGGACTGTTGCTCAGAGTATTTACTGGGATTTCACACATCCATCTCAAGGGTTAACAGAGAAAATATCCAGGAGTCCAGGGGAGAGTGGACAGACTGGTTAGAGGATGGAAAGTCCAATAAGCACTGACTCCAGCCAAGGTACGATAAGATTTTTATGTCCATCACATACAGTGGAGCATCTTCTGATGGCTACTTCCAGCAGGATTTAATTTTGGTAACTATTTGCTGGAGAATGCCACAAAGATTTGACATACGTGATGAAAGAGCCTCTAAATCTGATCTTTTTTCCACATATTTATCACAAATCCACAACTCACGATAAGTGTTTGCCTGTAAAGACATTAAATAAAGAACAGCAGGATTTGTCATTTGCTTCCAGGCCTTTCTTCTTTCCTTGAGTTCCATGTTTAGAAATTTTTTGCCAGCTTTGAAAATTGTTTGCTTGCTTTTTAAGTTAAATCCGTGACCTAAATGAGTCAATTTCCACTCAGATGCTCTGCAGTTTCAGATAAGCTGCTGCCAAGTCTCCAGGTCACTCTCTGGTCTGGTGGATCTCTTGGCTTTAGCAAAGTAGCAATAAAAACCTGGACCTTTCTCTGAGCTCTTATGGCTTCTAACCCTGGCCTTCAGATGAGACCAAAATACTAGTTTAATTTACTCTAAGTACTTCTATTATATATTCTTATGTCTTATTGCCTACAGTCTAAACCGAGTGGAGTTTAAATCATGTGGTCTGCGGCACTTAAATGTGTTGAAGGTGGAACTGGAAGCTCCTCACACAGACAACCCAAAGACTTTGTTTTTTTTAGACATGAACACAGAATAACATTTACATTTTTATACTTTATGATGGCTGCTGGTGTCATATTGGCTAATACAGCCACGGGACTTGGCCTTGGCTCATGCAGGAGCATACATAACGACTTTTCTAGGGTTACAGACCCTGAGTTTAGCATGTGGACCTACTGTATGTGTCTGTTCTAGCAGCTGTGGGCCTGCAGATAGTGGGTCATTACAATGGGACACAAGACAGGTATGAACTTGCTTCTCATGACAAATTTCCTATCTTGGACCAAACTTTATTTGAAACTGAATAGATTTTCTTTTAGAAACAAAACAAAAGAAATGAACGAACTAGTTTCATAATCCGTGGCTGTAGACTGTGACATGGAAATGCATCTGTTGTATCTGGCGGTATTTACAAACCATGGTGGGAATGAACCTATGAACAGAATGATCCGGGATGAATATGGAAAGTAGAGGAGCCAGAAATCATGGAAGGTTACAATCACTGTTGGAAAGATTAAAGTCATGAGAGGGCTTAAGTCAGAGACAGGGCTTAAGTCTCAGACTAAAATGATTCTCGTAGCTGATGTAACTCAGTTATGTTTAGAAACTTTGCTTCAATAAACCCCAGTTTTAGTTCATCCTGGACTAAAGGGACAGCATATTACTTCTGACCCAGACATCAGCCTAATGTGAGTAACACCGGATAATTTCCGGGGTTAGTCTACAGTGTTTGACACATGTTAGGGCTCTGAGGGGTCTGCCCTCTTCAGGAACCAGACATGGTAACTTTGCAGGAGCGGATCCGTCTCTCATGGGATCATGTTACCTGCAGCGCTTAGCTTTTTCTTGCTTTGTCTGAGGAGGCCAGAAAGAGAGAGAAGTTTAATTTGTGACAATGTTGTGTGCCCTGTAGGATGTTTTAGGTTTAGCACACCTAGTGGCCAAAAAGTTACACAGTAACCCTTTTAAACTAAACCACTTGCAAGATGATCACAGCTTATCCAGGACTGACATGATGCCTCATCTCTCAAAGGGATTAGTTTCTTTCCAGATTCACACTAGCAGTACAGTTTTACCATCACCAGGTTTACTTAGCCTAATCCAGGACTAAACTAATCAACATTTGAGCAAGAGTCAGAAAGTGGCATAAATATGCCTGTTCAACTAGTCCCGATTAAGGCCTAGTCCTGGTTTACTGGAAGCCTGGTCTCTGAAACCAGCCCATGGTTCACTGAACAGGAAGTGAGGAGAATAGAAAATAAAAAGGCTTGACTTTACAAAACAAGACAAGAAACAAAACCACAAGAAACTATAAGGAGAGCAGATTGTCTGCTTCATCCCAGGCGTTCCAGCTTCGCTTTGTGTGTATGAGCTTGTTTGGATATTGGTCTTGTTCGTAGACACGGTTTGAGTAGATTGGTTGTCAGGCTTCTACATGTAACCTATGTACATATAATCATGGAATAACCGAATAATCTAGATTAGCTTTATTAATCCCTTAAACAGGAAATTGAACACATCCAACAATGAATGAAAATGAATAAATGTTAATAAAAAAAAACAAAAAAAGCAACATTATTCATTAAAGAAATCTGCTGGTATAAAAGCTACTTCTGAAATCTGGCAACCCTAGGTGCCACATCAGGTGATTGATAGGTCTCTAAACATCTTCTTAGATCCATGTGGCTCACTAGTATCACTGCGCCAGTCTGAAGTAAATCATAGTTTCCTAATTAGCTCATTTTTTAAAAGATATCAACATGTTACAAGTGAATGTCAGGAAAACTTGAATAATATATTTTCATAGACTTTGAGAATAAAGTCATAAATTTACAATGATAAAATCGTAATATTAAGAGAATAAAGTTGTAAGATGTTAACCAGTTGTTTTAGAGAAGGAAAGTGCTGTTTTTGTAAAGGAAATAGCTGGAACCACTCGATGACCAGTAGAGATTTAGTACAACAACAGATGTTATGTAAAACTATTCACCTGATGTTAGCATGAAGCGACAATGCTAATGTAGTTTTACGCTAGCACAAGCTTAGATTTAAGGAAACTAGGGGGAAAACAAATAATGTTTTCAGTTAATATCTAGGCGCTACATATCAGCTCTTCACATCAAAATTTTGTCAACTGAAAAATAAACAAAAAGATTAGCTTAGCACTGGTAAAGCTAGCGCTAACAAGGATGCTAGTTGGTTTTGATGCAGAGCTACAGCATGACAATGTGGAGAAAATATCCTGTTGTCAGATTTATCTTGTAAATTAAGATATAATGAAGAGAAAGGGAGACATTTCAGACATTTTAGTAACAAGAAAAGACTCTGAGACTGACCTCCTGCATGCTAATACTCGGCCCTGTGAGCCTACTGTGAATCAGCGGGTGAATATTTGTGTGCAGCTGCTGTTTGGTTCTGGTTTGGTCCCCGCTGAACACTACGTAGCCGTAACAGCTTCTAGAAAGATCCAAGTTTTTATTGCTGTTCATCTGAAGCCAAAAGAAGCAGGCGGCAGACCACGCATTCAGAACCACGACTGGTCCCAGGAGACACAACAAAACAGCTCTGAGACGCTGCCAGAGGCTTCCAGGTTTCTGGAAGCCTTTTATGTCACGCCTTCATTATTCATTATGAGCGTCAGACAAAGGAAATATTTGAACTCTATTTTCAAGACCATGCTGCAGGCCAAGTGTGTGTGTGTGTGTGTCCATGTCTGATCTTAAACATGACTCTTGTCCTGTTGTGGACTCATCAGCCTGACGTCACAGCTTCCTCCGACTTTGTGTGTTTGTAACCTAAAGAGGACGTCACAGCTCAAATGGAAAACAGGAAGTGGCCTCATGTAAGTGCACGCACACATACACGCGCACACATTTATTGTACAAGTAAAAGTGCTGTTAAATGAATGATCCAAATGAATTACATCGATGTGGATCATGTGATATAGGGAGGCCCTTCTGTACCATAATTCAGATTAAAATGGATTAATAGAAATTATTTCATTATGAGAATATAACTGCAATTTTTGACTCATTAATAAAAGGCTAAAATTTAAATGGTCAAATTTGAAAATGAAAGTGCTTTAGCAGAAAGGCTTTTCTTTCATTTGAATGTCAAAGCTGCATTATTTGACTCATAAATAAAATTAATAATAAATCATCTAAGCTGCATTTTCATTTTCTTCTTCAAGACTATCATTTCACGATGCAGCTAAAAAGTAAACAAAGCAGACATTGCTTATTTTGTTTTCATGCCCGGGCTGCCAGAGCCTGGCCAAACAGAAGCCACAGACTACCATGACTTAGTTTCAGGACTCTGCTCTTCTGGACCAGCCCAACGCTGCTCTGGCTTCTAAATGGGATCACATCTTTCACATCAATCACTACTGCCTTCTTCTATAGTTTATCACCCTTTAATTTCTGGATCTGAAAGTTCACCAGGGTCTTCGTCATTCATCACCACCTTTGGTTGTATCTCATATCTGTGGGACTTCTAACCCTGAATGGTAAATGGTAAATGGACTGTACTTGTATAGCGCTTTTCTAGTCACAGACCACTCACATGACATATCTCATTCACCCATTCATACCCATTCACACAGCACCTATATTGAATCATACTGGGTGCTTTGGAGCTAATATTCATACACATTCATTCCCCCGATAGGCACATCGGGAGGCAAGGTAGGGTTCAGTGTCTTGACCAAGGACCCAAGGAGTGGAATCGAACCGCTGACCTCCTGTTTTAGTAGGCGACGGCTCAATCCACTGAGCCACAGCCTCCCCTGTGAACCATTACAGACGTTCCTGTATGCTGCTGAGCTGGACCTCGGCTTCTTGTGTTCATGTATTTACCTGTGCTGCCAGGACTACGGCCTTTTCCTGCACTGATAGTACTTATATCTACCATTTCTTCAGTGTGTTGGTGGTGGATAATATGGAGGGTAACAAAAAGAAAAAAGGATGACCTGATGCAGGATCTGAGAGATACATATGATGAACTGTCAGTTGATCTATTTACAGTTGGAAAAAAACTCATCAGAAGAGGAAATGGGGAGAAAAGGCTGAAGTATCTGTAAACTCCAGGGAGCGTGTGTTGGTATGACACCTATGCTGTGTAGGAAGTGACATATACTGTATATATATATATACACTATGAGAGCCAAGCTTCATTCACACCTTCATTTGGCACCAGATTAATGGAAAGCAGCATGAATAAACAAACAAATCATTTTAAAAAGTGGAAAACTTTGAATAAAAAATGGTTCTATATTCTTTCCTGTCCCTCTCAGTTTGACCCGCTTCAGACCCTCTCAAGGTTTTTGGGGCTACATGAGAAATGAAGAGTGTGGAAAAGCCTCACTGTACAGAAACCTGGAGTTTGAGGTCTTCTGGGAGGGAAGTCTCTGCCAGCAGGTCGGGCTGGCGGTTCTCATGGTCTCAGACCTGATGAACAGAGGGCTCATTTGGGTTTATGGGTTTGGAAGCTCAGGGTGGGATGCTTGTGCTTGAAAGGTTGCTGGTGTAAATCCTTAGAACAGCAGGGAACATTGGGGGGGATTGGGGAATCAGCTGCTGTGGAACCACACTGACTGTGGGTCAGGAGCCAAATCTCTACCAAACAAATATCATCTGTTATACTTTATAGATATAAGACTGTATATCCTTAAGGCTCTTGATACTTGAGTGTTTTTCTTTATTTTCAAATTAATATATAACTGAATTTACATAATAATGCTAAGGAGGGAATTAGATAATGCTAAGGTCAGGTCCACCACCTAGTGGCAGGGAGGAGTTAAAGCTGGAGCTATCACCTTCAACATTAGCCAGTCTGGATTTAGGTTGAGGGAACAAATTGTGGGCCACATGTGGTGGCTATGTAGATGAGTCTCAGCAGCTCCCTTCACATGGGGTCAACTGTGCAGATATTGGCCACATGTGGGTCTAAATAGCAAAATAACAGTCAACTTTGTGTGCCATTTCAATTAGTTGCTTATTGAGCCACATCCCAAGCTGTTAATGAGCCTTTTCTTCACACCGTTGAGCTGTTCTCTAATGAGGAAACTGTGCAAAGAGATTGTAGAATTTCATTATGACTCAACTCAAGATTTAAATATAATTGGATAAATTCAGGATCTTGAGGCTACTTCATTCCAGTACATTTCTAACTCATGGTCAAGTCTTAGTAATCTGTGCCCACCTAAGAGATGAAACCAAACTCAGCAGAATCCATAGAAATCCCTGCTGAACAAACCAAACTATCAAAGCCAAGCCAGTGGGGAAGGGAGTTTGTAAATAATGTTATTTATGGATGAAAATTTTCCCTCGTAGATTTCAGCCATGGGAGTTTTCGCAGGATTGTGATGACCTCTGCAAATCTAACACATAGAGATGTAGAGGCAGCAGAAAATGACAGAGAGAGAAAGAGAGTGGGGAGACATAGACAGACAAGAGAGAGCGAGGTGCCCCTGTGTCCCTGGCCACACCAGTGGGTAACCACACACTCCATCCCATGGCTCCAGACACTCACGCACACACTCACACAAAGTCAGGCCAATGATATGTTGGGAAACGTAGTGAGGGGAAACCTGAGAAGGGGAAAACTGAACGAAAGAGAAAAACAATAACAAGATCGACCTAAAAAAGATCAACACTGTGTCACTGTCTTTCTGCTGCTCCGTCTGAGTCACAGTTCCTCCGTAATAATTCAGTTCTACAGCAGTGAGGATGAGGCGCATGTCATTCATGTTGCAGGGAAGGTGAAAGAACAGAGACTGTGGAGGGAAATCTGGGTGAGCTTTTATTTGCTGCCATTTCGATTTCAGGCTCCTTTCCTGCAGGAACTGGCTCCGAGAATAGCGACTCCCTTCCTCTCAGAAGTTCAAGGAGGTGTCAGTAAAACATAAGTAGATAACTCGATGTAGAGGAGCCGTTTTGTTTCCTGATTAGACTCTGATGTAGCAGCTTGGTGGGAAAGGGATTCACCGAATCTCCGCTAGAGGCGAGATCAGTGATTGCAAAAGAAATGGACAAACCTCAAGATCTGGAGGTTTCTGAAGAGCTGATGCTCGTTGGGAGGTTCCAACCATCACATCCAGGCAGCGTCACGAGTCATGTGACTCCAGGAAAATACAAAAAAAGCTGTGGGTGTGGGGAGGCATGATTGACACCTATTAAACTCAACGAAGGAAACTCCGAGCTAACAGGAGCTAACAAGCTAGCAGAAGTAGGTGTGCTAAAGCTAAGGCACTGTTAAGGCCCATTTATGCTCGACGCAGATGAAGGACACGCAGACGCATGGAAAGTTTTGTCTGTCTTTTGCGTTCATTACATGCATATTTGGTGCGTTTTCAGGCTCCTTGCGCATCCGTCACTAGACGCAGAAGACGGAGTAATACCACCGGAAACCACGGGGTCAGTCTTGAGCATAGTGGAGCAGAATAGACCAGAGAAGAAGAAGAAGATAAACGATTAGAGGCAAAATGTAGAAGAATGAAGACAGGAACAAAAACAGAAGTTGCACAAGCTTTAGAAATAAGGCTCTGCAGGTGTTCCAAAGCTTAAAGAAACAACTTTATAGCAGCGCGTTGGTGCCGCCAACCGGTGTCTGACACTAACGTCGTATCGTGGAGTTAACAACGAACTCAGCACTGCTGAGCTCCATCTCAGCACCACCTTAGCGGAGGTCAGCCGTAGCAACATAAACAATGAATGGAAGAATAAAGGCAGTGATGCATGAAGACGTTTGGAACGGACGTCCCCATTTATGTCCATCAGGGAGCAGAAATGAGTCTTTTGCCGGCTAAAAACCGCGGTTAAAAACCCTCTGCCTCTGTCAATCAAAAAGACACACCCCAATTTTAAAGTGTTTGCATGGTTGTTCGTCCTGGTGTACACCTTCTGTGTAATAATTATCACTTACTTTGACAATATTTTTAATTTCCAAATGACGTGTTTGGGTGTCCATACTAGCCACTTAAAAATAAAACCCTAAGTTTCTTCATGGCTGTATCACAACACCTGTTTTGGCGATGTTGTTACAGTGATAAGAGTCCAAACATAAATTTAATTACAACAACCCAGACTGAACTGGACTGATTTGACCTTAACTAGACTGGACAGACGTGAACCTGTGATTTGATAAATGAGAGAATAATAAATTACATTTTCCTCTGAGGTTTGTTCCACTGCCGACACAATACCTTCAGACTGGATTTTCCATTTTTAATTTAAACTTTTTCTATCTTCCTTTTGGAAACTTTCTCTATCACCTTTCTCTATCACCTTCCCATTCTTTCTCTTTTTTTGTCTTCTTTCACTTTCCCACACTCCTTTTTCTCTGTCTGCTGGCAGCCATATGCGGTGCTTACTACAGTGTCATGCTGGGTCGCTAAGGCGCATGCAAACACACACACACACTCACTCACACACACACACACACACACACACACTCCTACGCGGCGTCAGGGCCTGTTATAGTGACAATACCACAAAAAAACCAGCAACAGACAAATATATAAAAATGGGCTGAAATTCCGTTTAATTTCAGGAGATTTCCACATCAGCGCTGCTCTCATAAACCCCATGTTTAGACATGCATGTAGGTTTAAGAAAACCAGGGGAGCCAGAAAGATAAATAGACTGAATTATAAAGCTTTGGAGACCATCGTCCTTAAATAGCACAGGTACTTTAGTCATGGCTTTAAAAAGAGGCATCAGGGACCACAGAGTTTTCATCTGTCATCTTACATCAGATCTCATTTTTCTTGTGTCTGCTCCTTTTTCCCTTACCCTTTTTTACCTTTTTATTTTTTAGATCTTCTCATCTCTGTCAAACTTTACAAAATGTAGAACATGTGACCCAGAACATCTTTAGCTGGTTGGTCGTTCCAGTCGGATTATCAGGTTTACGTGCGTTTTAAAAAAACGGTTAGATCCAGATCACAAAAAATCTTGATGCCAATATATTATTCAGCAAGAGATTTTACACAGACAGTTATTCCTAAAAAACAAAACAAACCTGAGTAATATTTTCTGTTTGAAAGGATATTTATATCATAAAACATTAAATGGGACACAAAATAGTCATGATTCATCATTAAAATCTTTCTTACCAGCTACATTTTTTATATTATTATGCAACAAAGTTCTAAAGAAACAACCAGAATAGACCAAATCTCTGGATTTTCTGCTGAGTCAGGATCTGGCAATACGTTCGGCTGGTTTGACTGTTTCCACTCTGATAGATGAGTTCCACCAGTCTAAGTTAGTGGTTAAGCCTGCCCGGGATCTGAACCCGCAACCCACAGGCCCTTCAAAGCCAAGGCCACCAAACCAGCAGACCTCAGAGGTTTAACACCCACACCTTGGCTCGGAGTGGAGGGAAAAGCAGAGGAGAGAGAATTAAGGCGACAGGACGGCAGGAATGAGAGAATGACAAAGAAGCCGCAGATGAGACTGAGAAGGAGAGAATTTACCGGAGAAAGAAGCTGATAAAAGGTGGAGCTAAAACGGGGATGTCAACTCCGGCCCGCCAGAGGGTCCAAACTAGTCTGGCCCAAGGGATGAATCTGGTAAAAGTTACTTTGATCACAGTGTAAAATGCTGGAAGTTTCAGCTCCAGATACCTGGGATTAAACGTTTTGTGACTGGATTAAATCCATTGTGATCTTAATTTTGTGATTAAATCAAGTAAATTCAAATTTAAAGAATTACAAAATCAATTCAGTTTATTTTATATATTGATGGATATGGAGTCATGTATAAATATGAACACTTTTTAATGTATACAGAAAAAATGAAGTTTTAAAGGTGAAGTTGAGGCTAAATGTAGTTGAAACTGAAAATCGGGATTGTTCATGATGTTTTCTAAAAGTCCACTTCATTACATCTAAACATTGTTAAGTAATATACCTTTACTTTAAAGTGGCGGGGGGATTTATACGCTCTTATCTTGCTTCGGCCCACTTTTGACAAATCTGCACTGAATGTGGCCCCTGAGCTAAAAGCAGCCCCGAGTACCAGCTCAGAGTCCAAAGACCTTTCACTTTAGAGCTGCTGCAGATCTCTTCATTCTTTTCCTTCTGCAAGCTTTGGTATTGATCTTATATCAAGTAAAACTAATATCACTGATACCAGGGGTGTGACAGTTCGCCACCATCAGGGTGTTCGGCTCTGGTTCAGCACGGTAAAGCCTCATTTCAAACCAGTTTTAATCCAAATTCTGCTGTTGCGGTACAACATTAACTTCCAGCATTTCGTTGTTAAAGGAGGGTAACATGCTAAATTTGACTCATCTTAGCCTTTTATCATGTTATCATGTCATTCCCTTAGCAAAATCATGCTTTCACTCGTTTGTGCATTTCTGAGAAATCCCTGAATTCCTTGTACTGCATGGCTCCTATTTTTCAAAGCTCCTCCTATTCTGCAAAGCTCCTCTAACTGCAAAGCTCCTCTAACTGCAAAGCTCCAGCAGAGCACTCCTTACTCCGCCCCCTTCCCCTCGCTCACTTTCAGTGGCAGCAACATACTGAGGGAAGCCCGTCGAAAAAAAGGGTCGTTGAATCTTAAATGAACAGAGGTGAATTTTCACGATCCAGACAGTGCAAGTTACATTTCTGTTCATTTTTTTTTCTATATACAGCCTTTCAAAGTAACTTAAGGTAACAGTTACTTGTCAGAGCTATAAAACATGTTCTCTCTGCCTGATAATGACATGATGTCCCCCTTTAAGTGCTTGTGTCCCGAGAAAACACAGTTTTAGAACAACTTCTAACGTTGCAGGAGCGGATCCGTCTCTAATGGATCATGTGACCTGCAGCTTTGCTGTACAGCCATAAAACACAGCAGGCTGTGATTTATGCTTTTGTGAAATCTGGACAAAGTAAGAGGATGAACATGGAGTCTGAGGAGCCCAGAAAGACAGAGACTGTTTAATAGCGTTTAGCCCCCTTGTAGCCAAAGGTTACATGTTATCCCTTTAATGAAGACTGCTCTTATACTAGGAATAACATAGTTTGATCTGAAAGACACCATGGGTATGGGAGGACAAGTTCTTTTTCTTTTCCAGCTAATGTTGCCAAGAAAACAGGCCTGAGGCAGCAACCGACCCCAAACTGTCTGCATTTCTAGGCTGTCTCACTGTTTATGTAGGAAAAGCCGCTTTTAGAAAGGCTGCCTCTGTCTCTTCCTTGGACAGAAAGTTGATGAGATCCAGGAAGTAAACTCATCCCTCCGGCCCACAGGGACCGAGTTATCGGCCCAGTCTGAGCTTTACAGCATGAGATGAACACAGGAGATTTTTTTAGGAAATGCCGAAATGTGGGCTCATTAGCATATTCATCGATCGTAGAGGTCTGACTAAAGGATTGGAGCGTCAAACCCCATGAATCCTCTCTGTCTTTACGTCCATAATCTGGTCCGTTACCAGGGCTCTACTAGATGCATCCCTGAATGCAGGAAATGGAGAAGTACTACTAGAAAACCACAGGGGGCGGTGCTGAGCAGCATAGCTCCTGTATGAGCAGAGAAACGGGCAAAGAAGATGCATTAACAGTTGCACAGACCACAGACTGTAGATGTTAAACCATCTTACCACAGCCGAGCTCCAATCTGAAGAAATGGGAATTACAAATGTAAAGTAAGATAAATCACAGTGCAATCAGCAGTGACGACCGAAAGGAAACGTTTGGGAGATCGAATTGTTTAGAACAAGTGATCTTTTAAAACAATCAGAGAAAATGACCACAGCGCCACCCGGTGGCCATAAAATACACTTTCCAAAAAAAAAAAAGCTGATTCAGCCTCTCCTGAGGAGAACGTGTGATTCCTGCTTGCCAGAACCTCTGATGTTTACCTTTTACTTTTACATCCTGTTGCTCGGCTTGGCCCAGCGTTTTGAGTGTCCTCACGTCGTTCTAACAAGCTTTTAACGCAACAAAGCTCCTCTCCATTCCTGTCCCGAACAGCCCCTATCACAGGAAGTTATCGCAGAGCTACTTCCTGCAGAGACAGGAAACAGGAAGCAGTGGGGGTATAGAAGACAGAGCCTGACATCCTGCAGCAGTGAGGGGAAGCGTACCCCCCCCCCTTCACACACATACCCCCAATTACATCATCTGATCTGTGGGTTCAGCGAGAGTTGAGGTGTCCCGGCCAGTCTGCTGTCCAATCAGGTGCAGCTACGGTGTTCCATACGTACCTGAGCGAGGTAGCAGAAACTCTCCTCCACATTGATCACTCAGCTGGGAGTTCATGAGCTGGCAGGTGGCAGCGAAGGCCGCAAGAATCAGGAAAGAAGCCGATTTCAGGAAACACGTTAGTAGAGGGAGAAGACGTCCAGAGACGATGCAAACAGAAAGAGGCCTTCAGGGGTAAGAGGTTACTCAGACGTTCAGAGCATCAGAGCTGATTTCACTCTGATGCTCATTTATCCTCTGCACAATAAGATACATCACTTCCTCCCCCTGTCCATTCACAACCCTTCCCATCCCCCATACCTAAAGCAGCATCAAGGAAACCTGTTTTCCATCTAAACCTTCATTCAGAATTATACCTCCATGGAAACCTGAAGGAGAAGATTTTAATTCAGAATATTTCATTCTGTATTAACAAACATCACGTAGCTGCAGCCAGTGGGGGACAGATCATTCTTCTCATGTAACAAATATCATGTAATATAATATGAAGGCTGACTTTTTGCACATTTAGCCGTGCAGAGACGTTAGTCTCTGAAACGATGCTGCTGGGACAGGAAATGTTGGACATGTAAATATGTAAATGGTTCATCGTCTACACGTAAGGCCTGAAAACTACAGAATCTTCAGAACTAAGGAGGATAAATGTTTTTTTATTGTTGCGTTGACTGTTCTTAATTTTTATTATGAGATGTTTTTTCATAAAAATCCATTAAAAAGTATCGGTATCGACAACACTCTACTTGGTATCGGACAAAATCTTACAGCGGTTACATGATGTTTTTTTATCGGAATTAAAATCTTCTCCTTCGGGTTTACATGGAAATATTAATTCAAAATGAAGATTCACATGGAAAACACATTTTCTAAATTCCACTTTGAACCCAGGGAAAGGGAAGGGCACTGATTGGTTGGATGTTGGAAGTGACGTACCGTAGGTACGTCTACCGGAAGTTAAAAACTCTCCTTCCTGCTTCGTTTCTTTCCATCAACAACATGAGAAAACGTCGTAATAAGAAGCTTTTTGAGTAAACGTAAAGCGGAATGAAGGTTGCCATGATAGAGGAAGAGAGAGGAATTATCTGATTCAGGATTAAACCTGGAATAAACCAGCTACTTTATTCAGGATTAACTTTCATTGAGAATGAACTTTTAATCAGGAATTAACACGCTCATTTTACAACTGTTTGAAGCAGAATTAGCTTTAATTCTGAATTAAAGAGGAATTAAAACTCATGTAAACATGGCCAGTATCACACACCGATCCATCATGTTAGGCTCATGTCATCGTTGTTTCCCATCTTACAGGTTTATAGATTTTCCTGTAAGACTCTGCAGTTATCTACACACACACACACACACACACACACACACACACTCCGTGCACGCTCTCTCTGGTGTGTGTTGGTTTCCAGCTGGGAGAAGGGGAATCCAGCCTTGTGTTATCTTTTCCAGTCAGGGCAGCGTTCATCCGGGTGAGGTGTTCTCACTAAAATATCCACCTCTTTCCCTCTCACTTTCCACACATACGGAGGCGCACACACCCTTCCTGAACATCCCAAACTTCCACAGAGGTTTTCCTCCTCATTGCAAACATTCCAGCGCGTTACCCCGGCAACACAGCGCTGTTTTAAAAAGAAAAAGGATAAATGTGAGGCAAAAGCCTTCACTGTCACACACTGTGCACGATTCAGTGTGGGGACGGGCAAATCGATACTTTAATACCAGCCAGTCAAAGTATCAGTATCGGTATTTTTTGGAGTATCTAGATACTGACGGGGCTGCTGGTAGAAAACATGCCATTTGTTTTAAAATCATATTTTTAAGCAATAAAACTGCATGAGAAGCTAAGAGTGTGTATTTAATGCAGGTAACTGTCGCCCGTTAGCAGCTTCGTCTTTTCCAGTTTGAGTTAGACGCTAAAAGTTTGAGCTGATGTGTAGAAATGTGCTTTAAACAAAAATGATTATAGGTCTGGTGTCCATGTCGACCCTGCAGAGCGACTGTCCTGCACTGAATCACATGAACCACCACCACCCCCCACACACACACCTGCATGCCATCCAGCTGTACAGAAACCTGCAATGAGACATTCATGCCATTCAGGTGTGTTGGAGAAACCATGCATCTAAACGAAGCATTATAGTTTCTCCAGGACTAGACTTAGGTGCCCTGATGTAAGTAAAAAAAGTAAATAAAAAGCTCGTAAGAAGAAATAATTTTATGTAGACTGGGCTTAAAATGACAAAAGGCATGGAATAAGGAGAAGATGTAGGCGGAGTTAAAAACTGAGAAGCAATGAGGGGAGAAAACGTGGTGAAGGGTCGAAGAATAACACGAAGAAGCCGTAATCAGAAAAAGGAAAACTGAGGCTGTTTGAAAAAAATCTAAACAGGATCATGGAATCATAGATCATTACACTAACTACACATTCATATTTAATGACAAAAATGACACTGTAACCATGCAGATGTATTTCAGGTGATAACAGCCTCCCCAGCATCCGCACTGACACAGCGGCCATGATGGACTTCCCTGTTTCAGCTGATGAGCTGGTTCAGTTTGAACATTTCGTCTTTAATCTGACGCTGTAATCAGAGGTTTTAGCCAATCAGCTTTGGAGGTGATCCCAACTTTCTGTATGGATCCCTGTTCAGCTAAAACCTGATGTGCCTCCTCCAACTAGTCGCCCAGTCTCCAGCCAGTCTGCCCAGTCTCCTCTGACATCAACAGCTGGATATTGTCTCCTTTCCAGAACATTCTCAGTAAGCTGTAGGGATGGATGTGTCCCAGCAGGTCAGTAGTTCCTGGACCAGGCCACGTTTAAAGCAATGAAACCCCCGTTCTTCCCAATTCTGCCGCTTAGTCTGGACTTCATCAGGTCGCCTTCACCACGTCTACATGGCTACATGCTGCCATGTGATTGGCTGGTTCAGTCTTTGTGTTAACAAGAAGCTGAACATGTGGAATTAATAAAGATAAAGGTGAGTTTATATCTCATTCCATAGACATCTTTTTTTTAAAAAGTATTTTCTGTTACTTACTCTCAGTTTGTTGTTCTTATTATTTATTTTTTTACATATGCATCAACAATTGAAATCTATTTTTAGGATAATTAAGTCATGCTTTTTATGACATATTTACAGTAATACAGACAGCTTGAGCCAACGCTCATTATAAATCATATTTAACTCACTCTACTTACGAGTTAATTTATGAGCTAAATTCAAACCAAAGATCCTTTTTGGAAAAGGGATTTTTTTCCACTTATGTGTGAACAAAAATACAAACTGTAGTAATTTTCAGAGATTCAGAAAGCAAAGTCAGTATTTATAGAATTTATTGTGAACAACAGAACAGATCCATTTACATCCAGGCCACATTTTTCAAATACAAACACAAACTCTCAAAAAAGAAAAATCTAAAAGTGATCCCCGTCTGGCAGATATAAAAGTGACACTTGTGGGAAAATCCTGGTTTTAATTTTTTCTCCTTGTTTGACTGATGAGAAGTCGCTCTTTAATTGAATCCCAAAGTTCTGGGTGTTTCTTTCTTCTTCAGATAATTATTACCAAAAGCGCCAGAGTCATTGCACTACTCCAAAAAAAGTGCCTGTCCCTCTGAAGTCTTTGTGTCACAGTAAATTAAAATGGAAAAAGGCTGTTTGGTGTCAACAGAAAAGAATGTCAAATGGAGAAGTATTTTTAATACTTAGCATGAACCTCCATCCTCTGGGAGAGACGCTTGGAAAAATCTGTTATTACGTTTTATTTAAACCAACGGCTGTCGTGAATGGAACTGCCTGCACTGGACAACACACGTGATTTTCTTCTACTTTCATGTAGACGGCTTGTTTTTGCTTCCGCTGTACACAAAACTGTTACAGGAGGCACTGACAACCAAAACCGCAAATTTTCATCTTTAAATACTAATTAGAGGATTCAAAATGTTGATCTATTTTAACCCTTGGGGCACCTTTAAAAAAATCCTCACACTTATACCCTTATTTAACAAAATGTCACTCTCATAAAAGTGTCATAAATATGTGATTATTTATATTAAGTGTTTTACTGCAATTAAAACACACATTTCATTTTTAAACTCAAATCGAAGGGCTTAAAATTTTGAGGCACCTTTAAAAAAACAAACTTACAGAACTTAAGTATCAAAATGGCACCGCTCATTAAAGTATCACACGTTTCACATGTTGTAGGTGTTTACACCCTTTTTCATCATAGAAAAGATGATGAAAGACACAAACCATGCATTTTATTTTATGAGGAACATAGTGAATAATAATATGATTTGATGGGAGTCAAAGGAGCCAAATAGGTACCAAAGTAAAGATTGTAGACATTATGCTCGTCTCCTGTTCTATACTAAATTAAATTAAGAGGATTATATATATAAATAATATTAAAAGGAAACATTTTGGCTAGGTTTAAGAAATAAAAACACTAAATAGGCTAAAAGTACAAGTTTGGTCCTCAAAGGTGCCTCAAGGGTTAAACAAGGATGCCTTAAGATGAATTAAATCAGGATGCATTAAGTCTAACTTTGTACAAATACTCAAATTTATTACAGAAAATGAGTTTTTTGCTTCTCCAAGCCCTGCACCGCTCCTAACAAGCTCTGCACGTTTGTCTTTGAGATCCGGCACCACTTTACAATATCTCACCCTCAGCAAGAAAGCTGATAAGTGGAACCCCTAAACAGTTTTCCTTTAAGAAAAATAAGACTATAAAATAACACAACAGTCCGTTCTGTACAAAAACACATTTCAACGCAAATAAAGATGCATTTGTTTTCTATAAGTAGTGTTCCTCCTATACAGCTAATACGTTAAACCCAGTGCAATGAAAACATTTCATAGTCTCGATTCCTCCTTCACATATTGCCAAGAAGCTTTGCATCTCTATGTACAGTAAAAGGCTACATGAAACCCCAACACAGTAAATGATCAGTCTGATCAAAGTGCAAACCAGCATCTGATGGATGAGGCTGATTTGACTGAGTAAAGTGAAAATATTTGCAGGATTCACCACAAAACTTGTTCCAGAAGGTCTTTAGAACCTGAGCCTTTGTTATTTGTAGACCTTAGCATTTAACTTGGGGGGAAAATTACACTTTGTTTAAACAAGTGATATGTTTGTTATGCCACAGAGGCTTTGTGGTGAGAGAGAATGATATTAAAATCATCAACATATCCGTATTTGCCAGGAAGCCAAGCAATTTAAAATGAGCAGATTTATGCACGGAGCTTGGCGAGAGGCCCCGCGATGGGCTGAGCCACCGAGGGAATGGCATGCATCACGGTTTAAAGAAAACCCACCCCGGCTTGTAAAACATCCTGAGAGTTTGTAGGAGGCATCGGTGGTCTGTTCTGGGTTAGTGGCCAGGGCTTTCCCGACAAACACTTCAGCGATCCACATGGAGACTGGATCGGGTCTGAGTCTCCTTATTTAACCAGAGAGCTGTCGGTCCTGACAGATAAATAGAAGAAAATGATTTACTTGTGTGGTAGGAGGCTTTTAGTGTTTTTTGTTGTTTATTAGGTATGCACAATATTGGATTTTTGGCTGATACCAATATTTCCCCACCAACACCTAACTGCAGAGATCATCCATTTCTTTCTGATATGGAAATAAATTACAGAATTATTCTGTGTCCCCTTTGACATGGTGACAATTGTAGATTTAAAAAAAGTTGAAAATGATGTCATAGTTACTCCTTGTACAAAATAAGAAAAATACTTTAACTTTCTTAGAATAGACTTTGGATATCCGACACTCCAATTAACCAATCAAGTAATAGAGGCTGGGTGAATAAAATCCTAGTCTACGTTAAGAATGATACGATGCACATATCTCACTTTCTTTTGTTTACAAACAATTGCAATTGTACAAAATGACAGTTGAAATATTTTTCTGAAGTAAATATATCATTTTCACTTTTTTAAAATCTCCAACTGTCAACATGACAAAAAGGATGAACAGTAGAACTGTATTTAAATTCCATACCAGCAAAAAAACCTAAATAGTCCCCATTATAAGAATGGGTCAGGGAATATCGATTATTGGCCAAATGAGTTAGAAAATATCGGCTTATTGGATATCAGTCAAAAATCCAATATATTGTGCATCCATGTTCAGATTATATTCACCCAGACCCTCTAATCGATGGAATGGCCGATATCCAATATTTAATTTTGTAGCTAAATATCAGCCAATACGATATTGTGCATCTCTACTTTTTATTTTTCCCTACAGTCTATGAGAAGTGTATCATCTGCATAGCCACAGTGCCAAATTACATTTCATCAATTATCCAGATTTTCATACTAATTATTTTTGTTGATCGGATCCGTTACCACTTCCATGTCGTCATTTTAAGGCAGGAACAGTAGCGTTGCTTTTAGTTTGCCTCTGTTTGTCTGTCAGGGACACAAAAGACCGAAAAACTAAACCCTCGGAATAAAACCCCTCAAAAGTAAAGTCTTAGAAGGAAGTTGATGCTAAAAGCTACAACAGTGTCACCCGCTCTGCTGGCAGTACGTTGGGAACGAGCCGAGTGTGCAGCCGCTTGGCCAAATGAAGCCGTTTTGCTACAAACTTCGCCCAGAAAATGTCCAGAAGTGATCGTTTGTTGGGATTTTTTATTCTTTGCCCCGTTCAGTTCAGGCTCTTATTCTTCAGTTTTCCCCACAATTTTGAAAAAAAATGTGGCTACTTTCCTTGCATGCTTGCTAGGAGAGAGGAGCTGCATTCAGCCGCTGATGCAGGCGCTGTAATAGACGGCGCTGCTGGCGTCAGAAAGCGCCGATATGAGGGGGCTGCTGCCGTCGTCGCATCCTCCCACCCCGGCCATAATCCCGCCCACATCCCTGCCCATCATGCTGCCAACCATGCCGTTACTGCTAGCTGAACCCTGGACTTTGGCCCCGCCCCCGCCCCCGCCCCCGCCCACTCTGAAGGCCTCCTCTCGGGTCCGTCCCATGTTCACATACTGGTCAAATTCATGCCGGTCCACCTCGGACCAAAAGTCGGCCGAAGACGAGGCCATATGGGTGGCGGGCTCCAGGCTGGAGGGGTCTATGTGAACGGGTCGGAGGAAGGGGGACGATGTGGGGGCGGCGGGGGCCGGGCAGGACGATGGGGAGGTTTCCGGCGGAGGCGACAGCTGACCCAGAGAGGAGGGGAAATGGGGGGCGGCCTGGGGGGCGTTCCCGTACATTTGGCCGAAGTAGCCCACGGGGGCGGAGCTCAGGATGGTCTGCTGGCACTTTGGCTCAGGGAGGC
>JAVQJG010146454.1:0-21280 GCA_036024015.1 Craterocephalus amniculus
CCAGCGCGATAGACAGAGAGAGACAGAGCCAGAGACAGAGAGAGAGAGAGACACTCATACATTACTACAAGATCTGCTATGCTACAATGAGAAAATGGAATATAATAATAAAAATTCCAGCATCCAACCTCATTTCGTAGAAACAGACTGCAGAAGATAATTTTCGGCATGTTTGCTCTGAAAATTCCTCTTTGTTTATTAGAACTTCTCAGAGATGTTGAGCATGCTTGTTTGCACTAGCTTTGAGTGGAGTGAATTGTGAAATAAGCTACGCAGTGATGATTTGCTTCCAATATTTCAATGTCCAATGCGCCCCATGCTGTGGACGTTGAGCATAAATTGTGGGTTCTACTTGTGGGATAACACTGTGACTTGAATGAATACTTCCTCAGTTCTCTGGTTCTGCTAACTTGCCGTCTGTGCTCTCTAAATAAAATGGGGCATGGATTTAAGATGGGCAAAGAAGATTAAATAGTAATATTAGACACTGCTCATTTCAGTTAGGATTTGTCGTATACTGGCTCTTAAAGCTACTGAAGTTTCACAACTGTTCTTTTAATGTCGCTGAAGGACAAATCCCCAAAGGAGAACAAGGAGCTCCCTACCGCAGTCTGTAAATGCTGCCTAATAACTGCCATCAGAAGACAAACAGCACAGAGCCTGCTTATCTTCCCACTGTGCATAAAGATTTGGTAGATAAATGGCTATTATAGCCCTCCTCAGTTAGAGGAAGAGGGCGAAGAGGACTTGTGGGGAGCAGCTCAGAGAATTCATGGCCTGAACTCGATGGGAGCTTCAAAGAAGCCAGAATCATAGTTGCCTCAGCAAATTAGAAAGGGAAGCAAGTATGACAGAAAAGCCAAGTTTTGAGTGTAAGTCATATTTTTGCACAGGAGCTGTGATTTTGCACTTGCATGCTCTGAGATTAAGCTTCCCCTTCCATTTGTTACCCAAGGAAAAAACATTCTGTCACACTCTGGCTCTCAAGCCTTGGAGTTAAGACTGTTAGGGATCGTGTGGAACAAACAAACAGATGCATGTGCATGAGCACGTACACACTCGCGCTTTCTTTGCTTTTGAAAATCGCTCATCTTCATGCAGTCTGGAGGTATGTGTTTTGTTTTGGAAAGCACAGCATTAAAGGCATGCTTATTTTTGGCATCAACAGACAGAGGATGTGTGTGAAATTCCACCTTTGATCAACCGAAAGTTTTTAGTCGGTTGTTGCGTGAATGAGTTTGTTCTCTGTATTTATCAGAGCTGCTTAAATAGGGTGCAAATAATTAATTGTCTCTTTTTTTTTAACGATTTAGCACTTATTTCTGTAAAGGAGGCTGGTAAGTAAAGATCAATTCACTGTATAATAATTATCCTCACTGATTATCCTGCTAATTGTCCTGAAGGCATTTTGTGTAGATCAAAATTCTCATTTTAACTCCCAGCCTACTTTCATAAAGATGAAGATCATGGGAATCGTATGAAATATCTCAAGATCCTCAATTTACAATAGACTATAAAAAAGACTATAAAAAAGTATCATATCAACCCCCTTACCTGTTTGGGGTTTTGCAGGACTTCCTGTGTGGTGGTGGTAGCTAAGATGGCCCTGTTGCTTCCTGGACTTAACTGCAGGTTCATGGAGAGGCCCGTCACCAGCTGAACCCCCAGTTCTGTGATGCTCACTTTGTCATCCACCACTGTGACAGTCTTTTCTGCCAGGATGGAGTCTGATAATGGAGATAGAACCTGGAAGGAGCAAAAACAAGTTTCTTAAATATTTTTTTATTTAAAAGAAAAAAAGGAAAATCAAGAATTGGATTTTCTTTTATAATATTCCCAAGGAACAAGTGATTGTCAAGCAGAAATCCAGGGCAATCTGAAAATAATATCTGCGCTATTCTACAAAAGCAATTCAAACCACTGTAAAGCCTGTTGATGAAAGCGTTTTCATTTCCTGCCCAAAATCTTCCTGTTCCGTCTTTCCCAGGAGAAATCAGCAGCAACAGAAAACACAGCTGAATACAGAGAAAGAGAGCACCATGTATAAAAACTCTGTCAACAGAGAGCAAAGCAGAATTAAGTCACTGCTGGTTGTGTTGCTTGATTGGCATGTGATTCCTGGCACACTGGAATGTAAAAACATCACATCAGTGAGGTTTTTTTGCTGTGAAAATGTCACAGACATAAAGAAGGCGGATTATCACGAGTTTTAGGTGATTTAAGAAAGTGCCTTTCCAACTGTTTCATCAAACATAAAAGGAAAACAGGCTCATCTGCCATATGCAAAAAAAGACAGAAAAAAAGACACAAAACATACTTTTTTTATCCTATCTTTTTTCACACAGGGTAGATCAAACAATAACTCAACTTTCTTGGCCTTCTGTAGGTAAAAAAAATCCATTCCCTTTGATTAACACTGCCATTCCACAAAGAAAAGAAGCATTTTTAACCCTACAACAGAGGCAGAAAGTGAGAATGATGAATGCTTTGTGAGCTTTGTGTGTCTTCACCGACATACGTACTCATATAAGCGTTTCCTCGTGCATCAGTCAACGTGACACATGGCAAAAGTAGTCACAGCTGTCAGACCTTGGCACTCGTCATGCTTTCCGGTTTGTGCTTGTTTTGACAGGGCGCATGGGTTTGCGGAGGTGAACACACGTCTTAGCACATCCAGAGTCCTTGACACTAAATAGCAGATCCCACTCTCACATGTGTCATTAGAGGGATAGAAATTCATCCAGTCAGCACGGAGGGCCTGACAAACCAAAGGAAGGAAGACCTGCTTGTAGCTGCGAGCCTGAAGTGCAGGCTGTGACACACCAGAGAACCCCTGCCTGCTGTGGACAGCAGAAGGTACTAATCAAATATTGTAGAGTCACTGAGAAATGTGACGGTCTTTGCAATGTGTCTGTTCTTCCTCAGCACATTATTGTCATTTTCTCCCCAATACAAATATATCTGAAACTTCGTGGGGTTCTTGTGGAGGGGTGGGTAGGGATGCACCAACACCAGTATTGGGTATCGGTCCAATACCATGTGCATACTCCCAGTTTTCATAAGTTACAACAAAAACAATACTAATGTGAAAAACTCCTTACCAGTAAACTGTACTTATTGAACCGGATTTATTAGTTCTCGTATCAGCACACCATATCAGCAAGTACACAAATGTACTTGTAATGTAAACTTTTACTTGTGCTCGGTTTGAAAAATGTGGTATTGGTGCATCCCTAATTAAAAGCTGTTTCTGGATCCTCCATTTGCTGTGACAAAACAAGGATTATGATGAGGGCAAGGACCCTTTGCTCTTTGACATTGGCCCTGTTGAGAAACAGTTTCTGATCCTCCGGGTCATGCTCTGTTTTGGATAAATACAAGGTTAAATTGTGTTTCTTTACAGTCTATGGTTTATGTGTTCATAAGCTGTTGACACACAACATTGTTGAAATTTTCAATTTCATTATAACAAAGTAAAATGACTTAAATAATGCAAAGTATGGTAATAGACTTATTCTTTAAATGCACTGAAATACTGTTATTTTCACATGATTTTCTTCATGCAGTGCTGCTTCGTGTACCTGGATAGTGGTCATCCCCACATCCTGTCCGACCAGAATCCTCCGGTCTAGTAGCTGTGCAATCTGGGGGTCCTCTACTTTCAGAAAGTCCCACACAAGCTCAGTGATGTCCACCTGCCAGTCAGTGCCCAGCATGAAGCTGGTCTGGCCCCGTGGCTCAGCTGACTCAGCTACAAAATGGGTCAGGACTTTAACCAATGCATGCTGGTACTGCAGGCTGCAACTCCGCCCTCGTCTGTCTTCATCATCTTCATCCTCACTTTCACGTGTCGACCTGACAAGAAAAGAAAAATTAAAGAAATAAGCAGTGAAGTGCAAACCAGACACATGTGCAGGTGTTGAAGACTCAGAGGCGATAATGCTGTTTGATCCATTAGTTGAAACAGAAATCTGAAGAGATTCCATACCAATAAGATGCTGGATGGACAGCACGAGATTTCCTATACAAAGGAAATTTGCTGGCAAAGCTTCACATATAGCCTTTTTAATATGCACTGAGAATGAAAAGATCTAGAAAAGGTTACTGCCCCTGATGTGATCACTGGTGCATGAATGAAAAAGAAAAAAACACAGAATGTAAGGTGCATACAGATGTGATGCATGAGAGTTTGGTTGAATGAGAAACTAATGTAAAGCACTTTGTAGGAGCTGGACAAGGTTAAAAAGGTGCTTTCTAAGTGTTGAACATCACCATTTACATTGCAGAAGTTTTGACCTCACCAAGCAATCCCTTAGACAAGTCGAGCTTTAACCAGTGCTCTCTGAATTTCCCTTGATGAATGAGGGAAAATTGACACCTAACATGTATACTCACCACAGTACACTTTACTAGAAGTGGGATGGATCACCTTTTTCCTTCAGAACTGCCTCAATTTCTTTTGCTTTGAGTTCAGCAAAACGTTGAAAACATTCCTCACATTTTGGTCCATGTTGAGATGATCACTGTCACTGCCGTTAAATTTTAGATGCTTCCCTGTTCAAACACACAGGGCTGAGATGGATCATCAGTCCTTGTTTTTCATCTACCAGCTTTTGTAGAATTTGTTAGCCTAACTTGCTTCCTTTTCAACACTGTGTATCCTCATTAGCTAAGATTGAAAATGTGTGTTAGCTGCAAATTTATTTAGTATTTAACTTAGAGAAGCTTACTGTAACTTGCACCGCCACCAGACTTCTGTGGTCACAATAATAATATTATCCATAGTGATTAAACTAGGTTATGGTGAATTTGTGAGAAGTCATGACTTTATTCTATGTATTATAGAGACCCCCCTAAAATTTTATACATTGTGTTTCTAGGGTTTGCACCTTGACTGGAATCCTTCACAGCCAGCAAACGACCCAGCGCCACAGAAAGCCACTATTAGTGGCACTAAGATGAAAAACAAATTCATTGGCAGAATCTCGCGATGATATAATAGAAGAAGAAGAGCAGCAGCCGGATATACATTGGATATGTTTGGGACTCATGGAGGCAGCTTCATCTTTATTTGGGCAACTTTACCAGATATTGGCACAGCTCATTTCCTAGTGAGCAGGTAAGAAAGCATAATAAGTTGTGTTTAGAGCTGGATGTGAAACTGACCTGAGATCAGCGAGGAGTCGGGGTGACCTAATGTGCAGCAGCGTTAGCTGTAATCAGCAGCTGCTGTGTAGCTTAATGTTTACAGACGGCCCATTGCTACTTACATCCTTGCTCCACATGGTGCTTGCGGTGCTTAAAATATGTGCGGTGGTCTGCAGTAAACCATCACATAGTAAACAGCGTCCCAGCAACACCAGTGCAGTGCTTAAGAGTATGGACAGTCAGGGAAGCGATACAAAGATTTGTTGTAACACCAGCTTGGCTAGTGGCTGTAGTTACACACACTGCCCCTAGTTCCTATGTGCTATTTTGATTCAAATATATATATATATGTGAAAGATACAATGAAAAAAGTTGGTGCACTTGACAGTGTAGAATAATAAGTATGAGGTGCACTCTGTGTTCTCTGATGTGTGTTTTGGGCTATTTTCAGATATTTTCTATGTTTAACTGATCCCAGCCAAACACACAGATTGATGGAACTCAAACAGGGATGTTTACTTGACAAAGATCAAGTTATGATGAAATGCTGTTGATAAAACCAGTAAGATCAATCCTGGGAAAAGCCATCATTTTTCTTCTCAGTGTCTCTCTATCACCGTCTCGGAGCACCTGCTCTGAATTGAAAATGTGCTTACACCTCCTTACCGCTTTACTTAATGGCCTCCCTGATTGCTCTGTTGCTGGCAAATCTAATTTTATTACTTTGAGCAACAAATCAGCCGACAGGAACACAACTCTTTCTCTCCAGGAAAACTGCTTTGACTTTGAAAAACTAGGTTTAAATGGTTGCAATATGATTAGATTTTTGCCCCTAACTTTGTTTCTTTCTTTTGCCTCAACAAACACCTTTTTAAAAACAACAGATAAAGCACCCAGAGATGTTGTGAAAGCAACACTTGAATTGTTGATCTAGGGGAATAAATGCTGTTCCAGCTCTTCAGTCTGCCACTGGGACACAGTTGGGTTATTTTGCAAATAGAAAAGGGATTTGTCAACACAACTATTAATCATACGCTGCACATTGGACTTTTGGTCTAATCATCGTCATTTGTTCATGTGACTCTTATTCTCTCTCCATCAACCTTTGCATCCATATTAGTAAAGGTTGTGATTAAAATAAAGGAGAGAAGAAAATAAATTAATCTCTTAAACTGTTTTTCTTGCCTTTATCCGCTCGGCTTGTCTCTTTCTGACTGAATCCCCTGAGAAATCTGACCGCCTGCTAAGCCAGGGGAATCAAGATGTTAGCCGCAAGCTCCAGAGAAAAGCCAAGGGTACAGACAGATTTGAAGTTAAGAGCTTAAAAGCTTTGCTAGCAGGACTAGTTTATCATGCAAGTGAATGAATGACAGCTATTAACCGAAAGTATGTGTCCGTACGTGAATATCGTAACTCTTTTATGGTATTGTCACAAGTGATCCAGCAGCAGTGTGTTTTGAAGGCACTTGTGAGAGGTGATTTTAGAATATTGACACAAATCAAGCTCAACATTTTCTGTCATTTTCATTAAGATCATTGTCTCCAGATTTCATGTCATCATTAGCCCAAACAACATGTCAACTGGTGGGTTGCCACTGCCTGCCATAGTCTGATTAGTTCAGATAAGAATGACCCGCTTGATTAGAAAAGAAATATAAAGAAATATAAAGTCTGTTTCTGTTACCATGCGCAGTCAAGCTGACTAAGAGAAAGTTTGTTAACGCTGATGCTGACATAAGCAATCATGCAGATGTTTGTGTTTCCGGTCTTAACTGGATCTCAATATCATTTAACTATAAACAAGAGCAAGGACCGCTTCATTGTGGATTTGGGAGCTGAATAAAGAAAGGGGTTTGAATACACTGCAAAACACAAATGGATGTCACATGTGCTGTTTGACTGATGAAATTGTGATCAAGCATTTCTTTTTTCTCTCACTGCTTCCTTTTAACAGAAAACTTATTCTCCACTAAATGTCCTTACACAGGAGAGGAGTCCACCTGCCAATGATTTCAGCTATTATAGGGGCTGAAAGTTTGGTTCTCAATTGTTCTGAGTATTTTGGAACCTAAACATAATTTGATACCTGACATTCATTATCAGTCGGATGACGGACATTGCAGAGTATGCGCTGGCATAATGACTGAATCTGCATTTAGCCAAAGCATTTGAAGGGGCAGATAAGTACGAGTGGATATCCGGTGCAATGGATTTAGGAGAAAACAAGCTGAAAGTGAAGTCTATCCATTTTAGCCCTCTGTATAAATCTGATGACAGTGCTTGTGCTGCCATCTAAAATTCTAATCAAAGGTTCATCCCAGAAACAAATCACAAAATCACATTCAGTGCAGAGAACATCCGGCTAAAGAAATATGCCAAAGCAATATTTATTTTTCACATTACTCTCTTTAAAGCTCAGTTTTGACTTCAGATAAGACGCTGCATATTTATATGTGTGTCATACTTGTTTTGTCATCCCCCGTGGAGTGTGTGTTGGGTTTGTTTTGTCATTTTTCTGCCTTTTATTTTCTGCTACGACGACGAAGGTCATTTGGACAGAAATAGGCAGTTTTGCTTTTATATATTCAGACCCAGCCCTAACTGACAGTGACCAATTGTTTTCTTTTTAATTATTTTTCAATGCTTTTCAATAAATGTTTGTTTGATGGGAAAAAAAAGTGAATGCTGTGAAAACAACTCAACAAAAGACATTCAAGTCTCAGTAATAAAAGATAATTGCAGGAAAATCTCTCAAACATAGCTTAACAAGTGGAAAAAAGATTATGAAGGCATTTGGACAGAAGTGTTAAAGGAGTGCTGCAACACCTACACTTAGGTTTACTGTCTATGAAGGCTTATCTTGTTCCTGTTGTGGCAGGGCTCTGGTATGGAAGAAGTGAGCCATACAGGCACTGTCAATCAAAAAATGTAGTGAGGAGTACCTCTGCTGCTGTCCCACTAACAGGCCTGATGTCTCCTTATTTTTTTTTATTTCTCTTGCTCGTCCCTGCATGGCCACAAATCATCAGCCTGACTGATAGAGGAAGGCTAAGCCACTCGCTACTGTCACTCACTGGCTTAGTTTCTCGTGTGCTTATACAGACAGTGGACCGGTGCCCATTCTCACCAACTGACATAGAGTTTCTTTGCAAGGTCACACCTGTTATCCCCTGATAGACAAAGACGGGTGGAAGACGGGCAGAAACAAAGCTCTCTGAAGCCATCAGCAGTGGTGCCGATGCCAACAATGACAACCCAGCTCGACTGTCCCCGCTGATAAAGGGTGCATACCGGCACACAGCAACATACCAAACGAGCCATGACATAGCTGAATGCTGTACCTTTGTCACTCAAAATAAGAGGGGGAGCACGGATAATTAGAGAAGACACCCCTGTGTGTGGGATGGACATGAAGTCCAACTTCAATGCTTTTCCAGATGTAATTACTTCAGGTAGGCTGATGGCTGCTCTATCAGTTGATGGATTTCAACAGTTGCCGAGTAGCATTGAATAGCAGTGTTGGCAGAAGTGCTGCTAGTGATGAGGCCACAGGGGACCGGTCTGACCTCGAGACAGCTCTAATAATGTGCTGTCCTAGTGACAACTAAGAGGCCCAATGGCAGGCCACCTTCAGCTAGTGATAATGACACGCTGTATTGCACAGGTCAGCCATTTTGTTATCAACCAAGAACTGTCAGTGGGACTGAAGTCGGGATGAGTCAACAGCAGCGGCGTACCGTCACACAGCCATGGGTGTCTTATTTTTTAACACAGATGAAATCAAACACTGCACCTGAAATGATTATTTTGTTAAACCAACCAACCACAGCTGCAGAACTGGCCAAAGGTATCTGATTATAAGCAAGAAGCTATGAGGATCATTTAACGGCATAATAACAGAGTAAGAAGCAGAGGAAAAAGTGCTTTTATAAATCAGGCTTTTACTACTCGTACAAAGCAGTGCTCTTGTTGTTCTGGCAAAACATAACTGTAATTTCATGTTTGGAAAACACCACCCAGCATAAAATACTAAAAATCAGAAAAGAATAACACATGAGCAGCATAAATCCCTTTGAATTTATTCCAAACATATCAAAAAGGTGCTATTTTCTTTTTGAACTTAGATCAATTTCTCCAGTTAAACTCCTCCTCATTGAACACTGAATAAGCAAAAAGATGTAATCTCTAAAAATATATAAGATGGGAAGACTGAGAAGCCTTTCAGGCACAAGTTTTTTCTTTTCATTTGCGAAAGAAGATGGCAGAACACGTAACAAAGCTCAGTAAGTAACAGCTGAATGTGCTGATTTACCTCTGACCCATGGCTGTGATGGGCACCCTCCACCCTTTGATCTGGCTCAGCTCCGTGTCTGACACCTCAATCTGGAGGGGGAGGCGCGGGATCCACACGCTGAGCTCCAGCTGAGCTTTAAGGTATCCGTAAGTGAAATTCACCATCATCTTCACCTTGCCCTTCATCTCCTTGCCATTCACGAAAACGTAGTCGCACCTGTCAGACACCTGCGTGGGAGGATAAGGGAGGATTAAGAAAGACAGCGTTTATATGGAGCTCTTCTGACAGCTGCACCAGATAACAAGACTCTGAATTACGGAGAAATAGACTTCACAGTGGCCACAGTGTGTACAAAGCATACGGGCTGTGCCCTGTAAGTTGATTATAGGACTTGATGCTTTTGAGCTCTCCACTGCTATATAGTATTCCTCTAACAAGTTTAAACAAGATGAAAGGTCTTCTACAATATAACACACAGGAAACGAGGAAGGAGGCCAGCGAGGACTTCTTTGAACCTGAGGGAAAGCGGGTCGTGGTCTACTAGTTCATTATTGTTCAGCCTGCAGTGAGAAGAGGAACCAACAGATGGAAACTAGAGAGAGGGGAGCAGTTGTGTCGAGATAAAACGACCAAACTTGAAGCCATCTGTTTTGGAAATGACTTTACAAACAGAATGAGTGAGGCGACTTTGAGTTGTAGAGAGATGCGCATCCTTGTTTGTCTGATTCTTGAACATCCCCATGTGTTTCTTTACTCACTCTAGCTTTACATTAGTTTTCAGAACCCTCACTGTCTGTCTTCTACAAATCAAGACAAGACAGAGGCAGAAATGAAGACAATCCTAAGGGATTTTTAGCGAACACGCTCACAGCCACACACACTCCTGCACATAGAGGTAATTAATCTATACTTTAACTGAGATGCGCCATTTTTCCTGGGCAGTTTGTCAATCTTATTGATCCCATCATATAGCAATCTGGTGGTGAGAACCTCATGGAATTAGATGGTCTGGGGAAATATCCTTTTTTTCAACTTTCAAGCTATTTCTCCTCAGCGAGATAAAACTAGTCAAAGTCATTTATCATGAAGCCGTAGCAGGATATCCTCTGTGACCGGGAGGAAAACTTTGTGTGACAGAGCCTGAGCTCACGCTTTGTATGAGAAGCAGGGGGCAGCAGAAGAGTGTCTGTTTTGCTTCATGAAGGTTCATGTGATCTGCCTGTCACATTTATATAACAAACTTTTTTATTTATCTTTTAACTTTTTTATCTTCTGCATTCATTGTGGAATCCTTAGGGTCACTTTGTGGTGTTGCATGGGTGTTTTCCACCCAGTTTGTAAAAACATCTTCCTAACATCTGAGGGCCAACTTCGATGAGAAAGGCCATTTTCTTTTCTCAAGACCACATACTCCTGATTAATGCTATATATAATTATTTACCTTTACAGAATTCAATATTTGGAAAGTCCAATTTATGGAACGGGTCATTATATCACTACTGATATTATATTATGAACAATAAATTTGAGATCATCTCTTTTTCATCTTAACTGATAGGGCTGGGTTTAAAAAATTGATTAATCGATTAAAATCGATTCAAGAATAAAAAAATCAATATTCGATTCATAAAATGCACAAATCGATTTTTTTAAAAGAAAGAAAGCTTAGTTTTTATTTAGTCATTCTTTTTTACTGTAGTGTTTCTGTTAACATTGTATTCTGTTTAACATGTAAGACTGGTTATTTTCACAAATAAATGTTACAGCTATGTGTGTGACATGCCTCTGCTGGACGTTTTTTAATGAAAACATGAATATTAAATGAATAAAAAATACACACTGTTGAAAGATTGCTTCAGTGTTTCATAAAAATTGCCATCTGTGAGTGTCTAATATTCAAGAAATATTGATGTGACATGAATATCTGAAAATGAATCGATATTGAATCGAATTGAAAATAATTGAAATTCAATAAATTTTTGTTCTTGTGAATCAAATCGATTCAGGAAATTACAGTAGGAGTGATACCCAGCCCTATTAACTGATCTAATGGTGAATTGGTCTGATAACTATAAATAATATTATGATAATAATACTATTGTGAATTTTGGTCATATTAATCATGTCAAGAAAATCAGATTTCATGAGAGACTTTTCAAATGCATTTGACCATATTTCCACCCAGTCGTATGTTTGCATGTCATTTACACATAGAAATAAACAAACGTGCCGGTGAGTACAACATTCCTGTATAACTAGACTTACTGATGTTTCTACAGAAACATTAAAATGATCAGATTACTGACAGCGAGGAGGCACCAACATTCCCACTGTTTCAGGCATCTAAAAGGTCTGTTATCAGCTAGATGCCTTCATGGCTTTAATCACACTATTAAAACAATCCCATACTATCCCACACAGCCAAATTCTCACATCTCTGACTAGATAATAAAGGCAGTTTCCACAGCAGACAAACAGACTAAGCTTATATTCTTTTGGAAGATTTTCATCAAATTTCACAATATTTTGCAATTTTAGTGTTTAAACTTAAATTAAATTATTCTCAAAAACATTTAGTTTCAGCTGAATTATCCCAAGTTATAATTGAAGACATCAGGCTTCCTTTAAAGATCTATTAAAACTTGTTTCTACTCCTTTTTGAGTTATAAGCTCTTGCAAAACTATCCCTATCTCTCTATAAAGAATCCTTTGAAAAATTCCTGGATCCAAGCAGTGATTCAGTGAATCACGCTTCTTATTCCATTTCTGAGATTCCCTGAAAATGACATCAAAATCCGAACGTAACCTTTTCAATTATGTTGCTAACAGACAGATACCGCCGAAAACATAGCCTCACCTTAGCGGAGGTAATAAAAATAGTACATTGCTGCTGTCCTTATGCTGTATGACACCACAATGTAACAGAGACTGACAGAGATGCTTAGTGAAGCATCTAACCCTCCCCATCCGGGCGGCATCCCTCCCCTGGCTATAGTCTGTCACGACACACATTGCACTCCGCCAGGGATCCCGATGTAAGAGTGTGTTTGCACCAGTACACATGCCGGAGGAGTCCCTGCTACTTATCAGATCTCATTGTGGAACGCTTCCTCTCTGCTCTTTCACCACTCTCTGCAGGGACAGGTGTGTCTTCGTCTCAGGCTTTTCTTATTTGGGGCTTTGGAACCCTATTGCACAAGTACTGAAGCTGTAACATGCTCACTGACTATATATAGTGGTATGAATCAACAACTAGTAGCACTAGAAGCCATCTTCATATTTTCTGCCAATGTTTTTTGGATTTATTTTGGAACTAGAAGCTCTAATGGCAAAATGATCCCCATAGTAAAGAATCCTTAAAAAAATTCCTGGTAGCCTACCAGGTGGTGATCCTGATCACCCCCAAAACCTAATCACTTGTTCCTTATTCCATTTCTGAGATATCCTGCAAATATCATTAAAATCCAGCCATAGCCTTTTAAGTTAAATTTCTTACAGAGAGACAAACCAACGCCACCAAATACACGAGGTCTGCCTTAGACAAGCTGCCTGAAATATGTTTATCTTTGATCCTTTGTTTATACACATTCATCACAGGCTGCACGGGTTTTTCTGCTGTTTGTAGTGATTAAATAATTTGTTACTTTTTAAATTCAAGATTAACCCATGGCAGATTGAGGAATTGACTACCTTCTGATATTTTCATAAGCACTTTAAGCGGAAACAAACATAAAAATGATGTGGCAGCTGACATCTGGTCGGCCATCACGTCCTACTGAGTCTCCTGCTGCGCTGTCTCACCGGCCAGCAAAAAGCCTCAAATCCATATTTTAACATAAAATGACATTGCAGCTCCCTTAAACCCTCTAACACCCTACCCCCCTCAATGTGTGTTGTTCCAGACCGAGGGTGGGACTGTCTCTGTGAATTACACAGTTGTTGTCATTCTGCTTCACAAAGTATCATAAACGTCCAGGAGGATCCGCCGGCACATTAATCAAGCACATTAGGCAGCTAACGGGAGAATACTTACAGAGAACATTAAGGCTGTCTCTGGTTCTAGCCCAGGAAATTAACAACTCACCAGACAGATACAATCCACTGCAGATATGAGCGATGGGAGTGGGGAACATGCAGGTGTGTGAGTCTCTGGCCTGTACACAGATCTGGCCTGACAGAAGCAATTAAGTTGCTCAGACTGGTCTGCATACCGTAGGCTCCAGCTCATTTCAGTGCAGAGGGGAAGTCTGGACATGCAGTTCTAAAAGCCCTGTTCCTTGGTATAGAGGTTGCAGGAGCTCATTCATAACACAACCCCGAGTTCATGGCTGATCTGAGAAAAGAAGACTTTTGGAGGACGTTAATGAATACACAACTGCGGAATACATTTGTGTTGTTGTATTTGTTTCAACTCTGCTTTTTGTGGAAAAAATATCTTTTTATATATATTTGGGGAAAAAAAATCCTAGGACTCTATTCCTCCATGGAAGAATGAAGTACCGAGAGACCTGCGAGCGCATTTAAATAAAAAGTAAATTTGCCAGCTAGAAAGCCAAAACACTCATTTGAAAGATGTTAAACCCCAGAACAGAATTTAAAGTAGTCACAAAGTTGGGTAATACTGTATATTTAGTAGATGCATTTCTAGCAACGAATGTCTTTACACATACTCATGCAATGGATTGCTAATGCAAGTATAGACCATTCTGTCCTTCAAGAAACAGATGGCAGAGGCGATACAGTTATCCAGGTTTTAAACTCAGCTGTCAAAACACAAACCTGGAAAAGTTGCAAAATAATATAGGCCCTACCTTATTTCTGCCTATACATGCCAGGCAAAAATAGTATAAATAAGACGAATCTCCACAGAGATTTAAAGTTTATGACCTGAGGTATTTCTTTCTAATATGCTGTAATTATAAGGCTGTGAGTGAATGGAAGCATCGTTAATTGTGCACAGTGATTCATTTATCAGGTTTAATGTCACTCTGTGTTTATTTATTGCTCATTCCTCTGGTCGAAATTACACAAATTAGTCACGTTTGCATGATTGCAGACTATGATTAGACAAGACCTTTACTGAGTGAGTTGCAGGAAGCATGCAGGGTGAATGCCTGACCTAAAGATCTCAGGTCTATAGGTCATTCTTTTGTCAACTAAATATCACCTCCATATCCCTGCATTAACTCACCTCTCTGACAGGATGCAGTGGATTAATCAAAAAATACTTTTTGTGACTTCAGGCTTTGATTCATGTCATTATGAATTTTGGTGTACATCATTTTTGTTTAATTGTCTTAATCCTAATAACTTACACTGACATCTTCCAACAGAAACATAAGATGAAGGAGGCCTTTGATGCACCGGAATGCTGTTACGTCTTTTGTAAACTGAAGTGAGATTCGTACTAAAATCATGGATCGAAACAGCTAAAATCCAATGTCCATATTCATATGATCATATTTATACATGGCTTGACCTTGGTGCAGCATGATATTTAAGCCGTTGATGTATACAACCTATTCATGCCATTTTAAAAGGAAAAAAAAAAACCTTCACAAAAATCCCTTTGAAGCAGCTGAAGCCAAAACGTTTTCAGGATGGCAGGGATGCAAAACTTGTATCCTTCACCATTCATCTTACTGACCTTGACCACGTCCTCGTCTGTCGAATGACACCTCACCGCTTCAGAGACATCAGTGACAGAGCCATCGTTGCCGATGGTCACCACTTTAACTGGCACAGCAACCGTTTTTCCTGTCAGGATAGCAGTATTCAAAATCTCTGTATCCTAGAGACAAAAAGATGGACATAAAACTGTTAAGTGCTTGTTGCAAACTTGGTGGTTTTCTAATTCACAACATAACAGATCTGTAATTACCAGTTCAGAGAGAATAGAAATAGTGCAACCCACAAGTGGTATTGAAAATTACTTAAAGAGGCTTAGCACAATCACTGCTCAATTAGTGATTATTGTGTGAACCGCTGTGAAGTTAAAGGCACTGCTGGGTGGACAGCTAATAACTGATGGCAGCCGCTGAGCTCATTATCCAGGGTGCCGTGTTCTGCCAAAGAAACTATGCTTTTCCATCTCAGTTTCATTGAGCTATTAACACTGTTCAACTGGGTCTTAGCTTGAACTTTCAGCATTTTGTAGTCATTGTAAAAGAAAATTAACCCTCATTGTTTAGGACTTTTAAAAAAATAATTACCTATTAGAGGGGAAACATTCCCGACACTGCCAAGCTGTTTTGGAATTCAACAGTAGGGCTGGCTGCTGGTTCATAGTCACTAAAACAAATCAGCAGTTAAATTTGTAGTAACCTGATAATGGACAGCTTGCTGGCATTGACTGTTACAGGAAGACTATGCTGTTTTATGTGCGACCACAATTAATTTCCTGTGCTACAGCATAGAGACTGATAGACCAGTCAGAGCTCATACTGCAGTCTTCTATGGTTACTACTCCCCTTACATTGTGCAGGTGTACCGGCACAATGTATGAAAGAATATGATCCTCTAACCAATCTTAGAGAAAAGGGAGGTTTAATTTCGGCCTATAGCTGCTCATGAGGGTTGGGTCTAAGTTGTTCTCTTTCAGGAGTGGCTTGATTACGGCTGTTTTTAGGCTCTGAGGGAAGACACGTGAAAGCAGGGACATGTTTACAATCTGTAGAATATCCGAGGCCATGCATCCTGAAACAGGATCCTGAAAAACCCTGTTGGCAGGGTGTCAAGACAGCAAGTAGTGATTTTAAGATGAGAAATGATCTCATCCAGGTTTTTAGGACTGACTGGGTAGAGGTTTGTCATGGTGTTTATGTCATTGAGTGGACACAGTGGGGACACATGTCCTGTCCCTGGTATGGAAGCACTGACTGACTGCCTGATTTTCTGGATTTTGTCAGTGAAGGAAGAAGCAAACTCATTACAGGCCTGGTTGGAGAGAAGGTTGCTGACATGGGAGAACTTGTTTACCTGTCAACAGTTAACTAGTAACCTGTTGTAACCTGTTACATGCAGAAGGAGTTCTATTTAAAGGTGACTTCTGATTATAATGACCTGCAGTCAGATGTTTCTGTAAATCCATTGTTGGTTTAAGGCAAGGCAAGGCAAGTTTATTTATATAGCGCTTTTCAGGTCCAAGACAATTCAAAGCGCTTTACATACAACATAAGAATCACAAAAAGATGAACACAAAATCAAACACAAAATCATTCAAAAATGGCGATTAAGTCTAAAGTAAAATGCACATCATGATCTAATGTTCCACTTGTTTGCAGCATAATAATAGCTAAGAACTGCTTCTCTTAACATATCTCATATCTTGTTTGCAGCATAATAATAGCTAAGAACTGCCTATCTAAACATATCAAAAACGGTGATTAGATATCATTTAAACACAGAATCAATCTAAAATGATCTTGTTTCCAGGATATTAAGTCTAAAGTAAAACTGCTAATGTTCCACTTGTTTGCAGCATTATAATAGCCAAGACCTGCTTCCCTAAACATATCTCATTAAGGGTTATGACGAGCTGCATGCCACAAGATCTCATGAGATTCAATTGTGACGAGATTTCCCGTTTAAGTCAAAGCTGTCTCATGGGGACAGGTACTTGCTCTGAGAAATCCACCAAAAAGCAGAAAT
The DNA here is from genome assembly GCA_036024015.1 of Craterocephalus amniculus. Taxonomy (NCBI): domain Eukaryota; kingdom Metazoa; phylum Chordata; class Actinopteri; order Atheriniformes; family Atherinidae; genus Craterocephalus; species Craterocephalus amniculus. The sequence goes on from JAVQJG010146454.1 coordinate 17,093, forward strand.
GCTTTTCATCAATTGGAGGTGTTTTCGTGTACAGTGTGGATTTTTTAAACTAAAACAGGAGTCATAGGTGAGCAAATTAAATATTTTTTGGAAACTTGGTTCATCAGCAGTTGTTAAGCAGCTATTGAGCTGTCCAGACAACAGTTTCCTGTTGTTTTTGCCGACTGGTGCTATTTTGTGCATCAGAGCTCCACTTCTCATCGCAAACCGCACCACCACCATATTCACTGGCAAAAATTCACACACTTGATGTAAATCACTGATGTAAATTATAAGCTTTTATTTCCCTCTACATGTTCACAGGAAACAATGTTGTCTCATGCTCTACATTGTGCCTTAATTACTTTTTGTATAATCTAGTGGAACTAATTTTAATGTTTTATTAGGGAAAATAGTTAAATAAATAAAGAGTTAAATTTATCTTGTCCATTTCTCTCTATGTTGATCTCTATATTACGGCACTTAAGCTAAAAAAGGTTTAAAACACTTTTTTGAGCAACTTTTAAACTCATGAGGATGAAAGTTGGTCTCCTGGGGTAAAATATTTCTGGGCTTTTGGTCTTATGAGTTATGACAATAATCTGAAGAAAATGAGATTTTCATTTGGCTTCACATTGCATTCAGTGAGCTAACCTTTTGTTTAATTACTTACGGTAGATAAATGTTGGCTGGCGAACCAGCGGAGCACGTTTTCCTGCCCGACTAATGAACATATGGAAATGACTGGCTGAACCTGTCACTGCACTGCGATATAATGCTGCTGATTTCACTGTCGCAGTACTTGTTGATCAGTTTAGCCCATTTATCTTTGACAGCAACATAAGCAACAGCAAAGTGCTACATGGATAATAACTTCCCTCCTCTTCCTCATTCCTCCCTCCTTCTTGTCACATTCTCTGTCAGTGTAAACTATCTTGTTAAGGTCCCTTGAGATTCTGTCATTTGTGATGTGCGTATGAGCTGCTGCTGTTGACACAGCAGTATGTGTAGGTCAGCTGTGTCATAGCCAGTAAGGGACAGATAGGGGACAAGCACAAGCATACACACAAATTAGTACCATTATCCTGACCTCATGCAAAGGAAGGAGGTGGAGGGAGGAAGGATGGGATGAGGTGGTGAGAGAATGAGAATTGGATCAATGAGGAGAGACAGAGGGGACGAGGGGAGAGACCTGGATTTAGGGCGAGTTAAAAGGACACAAGAATGCAGGCAAACAGATTATTACAGAACCATTTCAGGCACTTTTTGCTCATCTTGTTTATGTAAATTCAGTTTTTCTACAGCTTTAAATGTAGCCTGAGATGGATTGACTAATAGTAAAAGGGAGAGTGATTTTTCATACGACTATATGACATGCGATGAATATACAAACATAGCATCTGTCGTTCATAAACGGCTTCATGATCTTATGTTGAGAAGTGAAGAAAAAAGATGAGAAGAGCGAATGAGAGGCTTAAAGAGGAATACTGGTGGAGTGCTGCAGGTACTTGACAAGCAACTATGAACAAGTCTGTCCTTATTTTATTTTGATTTAACACTTGATTTTGGGGGTAAGATCTGGTGATCTAGGAGAATCCTTCAAAAATACAATTTTGAAACTTATGGGACTACCTGTATATTTTTTTTACCCCCTAAGCCTTGGCCATATTTTCAAAAAGGCCTAAACAGTGATACTCAAGTCTCCAACTCTGATAACTAAACCCAGTTTTAAAAAACATTATGTTGGATTCTCTAAATAAAATTCTAAGACTCTTTCCCAAAAGCCTTTCTTTGTATTTTAAAGTAAAAACATCTTGGTCAACATAAGTAAAAACAACATAGGAATAACTTATTATTATTCCATTTCACCTTGTCACCTATTCTACAAGTGTTTAAAATGCATGTGAGGCAAAAATAAAAATCATGAAATTACAATAACTCTTTACTTTTTCTATTATTATGGGCCTTAAAACCTTATTTGCTTGTTACAGTAGCAGTAGTAAATGTCAGAAAAGACAGAAGGGAAATGTCATGAAGTCAAGGTGACACCGGAGGTTCAGAGTGGACATGTGAATTGTTTGCTCAACACTTGGTTAACTCGAAGGTTCATATTTTATATGCCTGACTTGTCTGTCAAAGTAGCTTCTATAACAATGCAATATACACCGGGTGTGATTGTGTTAAAAGACATTTGTCCCCATTGTGTAACCACATGCGCATTCAACTCAGGCATCTCTCCCACATCACCTCCTCTCTGTCCCTCTTTTTTTTCAACCTCTTTTATATTCAAGTGCAGTGACAGCATGTAGTCTCACCTCCTTATAAAATTGTCCTCTGTATTTTAAATCTGATGTGCTCTAGCACCTCGGTTGACAAGAATAGCTGTACGACCTTCAGAAGCTAGCGTTCAATTGATTGATGTCCACTTTTTACCAACTATGATGAAGCACTTTCTTTAAACCAGTTTTAACTACAAAAAACAGAACACTTCATTATTCCATAGTTTTCTTAAAGAAAGCCGCAAAATGACGGAAAATATTTCCAAGTAGAAGAACTGCAACAAAATGAAAGAACAAAAATTAGAATGGAGCTCCGGGTCTTTCCAAAGAACAAGAGATGTACGGGTGTGAAAGCGTGTTGACTGGGGTCACATAGATTCATGTCTAACTGAACATCTGGTTCATTAACCAGCAGGTTGATCAATTTTTAATCTGCTTTTCATCTGTACTAACACATGTACACCCAAAATTCCCCTCTATCAGGCATGAAGACACATAAACACCCTTTTCTATCACCTCTCTGTCTTTTTGTCTTCCCCTCACTGAAATTCAATTAGTGACGACATCATTTAAAGAATTTCCACAAAGGCCACTTACTGCTCAGCCCCCCTCCCGGGTCAGTTTCTTTGAACACATATGTGTGTAAGAATGATGGGACCTATAGACCTATGTCTAGCAGAGACTGCACAGCATGGTTACACTTTTTATTTTACATCTACAAAAGATGATCCACCATCAGTCTATTTGTTCTCGTGATCACACGGACATGATTTTTTTTAAATGCATGTTTCTGGTAATTTTCTTAAATCCACAAAACATACTGAGTTCTGGCCACCATTGTACTGAAGAGAAAATTAGCAGTATTGTTGCAACATAATATTCATTCATTCATTCATTCATTTTCTAAACCACTTCATAGGGTACGTCCTGGACTGGCTGCAAACCTACTGGGGAATGTCAAGGAGACGTCAGAGTACTGGGGAAGGAAAGGGTTATGTTCAATAAATATAAATTTAGCCCATAAATAAATGAATAAGAAAACTCCAGAATGATCATTTATTATTTACTTATTTTAATCAAGTATCATTATTGTATGATTTTGTTCTATAGACACAACTTTAAGGATTGATTTTCCTGATCTTATCCCATTTTTTTTAACCATATTGAGTATGTTTTACATGCAAAAATTCATAGCACATTTTGTTCTGTATTTATTGTTTTTTTTACATTTGTTTTTCTGAGATAGTTATGATCAAATTGTCTTATAAGACATAAATGAAAGATGATAAGTTACAGCAGAGTATAGTGTTTCCATTATAAATACTTTATGGTACCTACTGTAAATAAATTCAGATGACATGTTTTCTATTAGATGAAAATTATGCAAAGGCAAAAATGTGATATATGTTTAGGGGGTGTGCGGCTGTCTTTTGACTTGAGGAAAGCAAAATAAAAGCTGAGTTTGCAAACACGTGTCCTTTGGATATGATGTGTTGCATGAAAAATAGTCAATCTGTGCTTATAAAGCTCTTCCCCTCTTTTTGAATTAGAGTATATGCATTTACAGTAATCATAAACGTCTCAGTCAGCACAGGTGCCATATCTACGACGGAGTATTAGGGCCACATAGAGAAAAAAAAAAAAAAAAACAATGGAAAATATTTGTCAGTTATTTCAACTTTATTCTCGACATTTCGACTTTATTCTTAACATTTCGACTTTATTCTTAACATTTCGACTTTATTCTCGACATTTCAACTTTATTCTCGAGATTTCGACTTTATTCACGACATTTCATCTTTATTCTCAACATTTCAACTTTATTCTCAACATTTCAACTTTATTTTCAATATTTCGACTTTATTCTCAACATTTCGACTTTATTCTCCGGTAAGCAACTGACAAATATTTTCCATTGTTTTTTTGTTTT
>JAVQJG010146460.1:0-13051 GCA_036024015.1 Craterocephalus amniculus
TTGTACAGTACAGAAATCTGAATGAAACTTCGTGCCAAATAGCAATTTACAGAAATCGACACACTGATTGGCTTCTGACCAACTGTTGAACATTTGAGCACAGATATTTTTATAGAAAAAAGTTCCAAATTAAATATTTTCTTGAAAATATTCAACATATCTAACATCTGACCTGTCCAGGGTGTACCCCGCCTCTCGCCCCTTGACAGCTGCGATAGGCTCCAGCACACCCGCGACCCACTTGGATTAAGCGGTTCAGAAAATGGATGGATGGATGATGTACAATATGCAGGCTGATAAATTAATGTGTGAATAAACAGGACCGTAGGAATGTGATTCAGATTGTCATGTCACTTTGGTGACTTTTGCTTTCTTGGACTGAAAAAGAGAAACCTGCTGGATCAGCACTTCAAGGATTTATTTGACTAGAGGCCATGAGGCAGGTAAATGTGGAAATTTATTTATCCTGTAACTGTGACTGCTCTGTGAGAGTTTCTGTGCTTCACATGGCTGAGGCAAAGTTTCATTTTTTATCTTTTTTATTTATTGTACCTTTTTTCTGTTTGCATAGGATCAGTTTTTTAAAACTCATGAAAAAAAGCACATTTCGCCCCTGAATGGTATCAGTGTGGTGGATTTGGTTTTATTTGCACAGGTTGAACCTTTCAGCTTTAACTTCACACAAATGATAGATGGAAAGTTATTTGGGGTATGTTTGCATTATAAACTTTAACAATAAAATGTCCTTCCAAGATAATCGGCCCAAATAGTTTAGCTGTTTTTTATGAAAACCTTTAGAGTTTCCTAATTCACTGACATGCTTTTATTTGGGAATTGTATTTTTTTGCTCCTTCAAATGAAATCTTGTTTATATGCTCAGATGTTAAAATGTTTTAAAGATGAACATTGTAAAAATGAAAGTAGTCTGCAAGGCGGTGGGGATATAATCTGTGCTGTAAACTGAGTGAACTTTGCTTATGAGTTCGGACAACCAGTCGTGTGGAAGTTTCTTGTATTCTCTATGTTCAGGGAAAGGATGGGACTTTGTAGCACATGACCAGACTCATAAATTAAAGTATGTCAACATGATGATGATGATTTGTTTTTATTAAATTGAATAAAAAAAAAAAAAAAGAAAAATCAAAAGCAGACAAAAAAGCAACAAAAGAAGAATATGAAAATAAACTTATTTGAACAGGAATGGACAGAAACTTATTCTGCCTCAGCCCTTTGCTATCAGTAAACGATATTGTACTAATAAAGCACCCCTTGAATAAATAAATATAATTCAATATTTTGAATATCATTAAGTAAATATATTGGCCTCACAGTGAGAAGGCCGCGGGTTCGAGTCCCAAGTTGGTCAGGATTCCGGCCTTCCTGTGTGGAGTTTGCATGTTCTCCCCGTGTATGCGTGGGTTCTCACCGGGTACCCCGGCTTCCTCCCACTGTCCAAAGACATGCATGTGAGGTTTTTTGGGTACTTTAAAAATTCTCCCTAGGAGTGAGTGTGTTTGTGAGTGGCTGTCTGTCTGTCCATGTTGGCCCTGCGACAGACTGGCGACCTGTCCAGGGTGTACCCCGCCTCTCGCCCATTGACAGCTGGGATAGGCTCCAGCACACCTGCGACCCAATTGGATTAAGCGGTTCAGAAAATGGATGGATGGATGGATTATCTAATGTGTTTTATATCTATTTCATGTTTATAGTGTTAGTACAGAAAAACAAAACAAAAAGAAAGTGTCCTTTTCTTAATGAATGCTTAATTTCCTCAGCAACCCTATATCTTGTCGATATCATGTTTCTATACAGCTTTTTAATTAAATGGCTTTATATTTGGACATTGCTTCAGGCCCTGTGCTAGCTCATTCCATAGTTTTATCCCACACGCGGACACATACAATCCCAGATGTTGTCCACACCCTCTGAGTTTTTACGTAAAATTTTCCCCTGAGATTGTCGCCCTCTTCTTTTTCCAAGAAAGAGAACATTGACATGAGGGTAAAAAGAACAACAACAATAATATGTTATGAGCGATTTCATGCCAACTAAAACAATACATGAATCAACATTTATTTTTTATTTATAACAAGATTCCAAACAAGCATAGTAATAATTAAAAAAAACTTTGAAAACTAAGTAAAACGTCTTTTTTTTTGTTAGATCGTGTTCAGCGACAGGAGCGGGAGGTGATGCTAAAGCTGAAACAGGTTGTGGACAAGCAGAGAGATGAGCTGCGGGCCAAAGTGCAGGAGATCACCACCATCTCCAAAGAAGTGGAGGCGGTAAGGAGATAAAATACTTTGTCCTATGCACACGTACGCATGAATTAGCTAACTTGTGTAAAAAGCTGTTAGAAGAAAATAAAGCTAATGGTTACAATCCTTTTTCTGTCTGCCATTGGAAGCAAATTTTGTGAGTCTTATTATCACACCAAGAAGCAACTATTCCCTGTGAATGATACATACAGAATTCTCTGACTGCTCAGGCGATACTAGAGGGACCTTGCTGGAAAGATAACGCAGCTTTAATACTTCTGCAAGACAATTGTATCCATACTTCTTCATCTTGTCTTTGTGCTGACACAATTTCCTTCTTGGTAAAACTTTCTCAACCAACATTCCTCTGGTCTGTCGCTCCTGAAACAGCCTCAGAGATTTTATCCAACAATAGCAGCACAGCAGCACTTTCTCTTTCCCTCCAGTCGCATTACAATTTCCCCTGAGAAAAAATTATATTACTGTCACGCTGATTATACGTCTTGCATTTAGTGTGGGTGTGTTTTGCCTTGTAAGTAAACATATTCAGTCACAGTCACGTATCAGTGCAGTAACAGTAAAACAGAAAGCTTCTAACATGTAGACGATGCCAGTAAACACAAGAAAAAAGGAAAAAGGAAAAAGATTAGACACATAATTAGTGTCTGAGGGTTTGAGACAAGTCAGGGACTGTTTTCACCTCCACACAGCTCCTGTGAGTGTGTGTGGGTGTGGGTGTGTGCTCTGGAATGATTGTTTGCACATGTCCGTGCTTGTGTCAAGGCATAAAAATCACATGATTTAAACAACACGACACACAACTGGGTGTGTTGGTTAATGCTTAGCCTTCTGCTCCCATTAAGTTTTCCTGAAAAAAAAAAGGAAAGTGCACTTTATTATGAGCTGAAGAGGAAAAGTTTGTTTTCTTCATTTCATTTTGTTACATTTATTTAAAGGAATGCTTAGTTTGTTTTGACTCTGGCTCCCTCTTTCTCATCTCCCTAAATCCCAAGCGTAGAGTTTATTCACCACAGTCCCCTCCGGATGTTGTCAGGCTGATTGTCATTTTGGTTGGAGGGAAGCATATTGGTTTCAGCTTTCATAGCTGCTGGGAATAATCTGAACTGTCTGGTTGTGATTTATTTGTGTGATGTGAAGTCTGTATGCGTTTGTGTGTTTTTGCAGCTTCAGGAGCAGCTGGAGCGCTTCATGAAAATGAACTCAGAGCTGCGGCACAAACAGAATGTGCTGCAAGTACAGCTGAAGAGTATTGTGGAGAGGAAGGCCGACATGGAGGCTGACCTGAAGGAGAAAAACAAAGAGATCGAAAAACTCCAGGCACAGCTGGATCGTACCAACAGCAACAGTCCTGTGTGTATCCCCTCTTACTAAAAATACTTTTGTACTTTTTCTTTTGTATTGCCCAAGAATTTGCCAATAATATACCCATCTCATCTATGAAATTATTTTTGATCCTCTCATATTCAGATGTATTTGATAGATTATTTATGGGATTAAAAGTATATCTGTTCCCCTGCAACCCCTTATTCCAAGAAAGTTTGGATGCAGTGTAATATAAACATAGAACATAAACATAGAATGCCGTTGGCATCTATCCAGCTGTGAAGGTAGATTAATGCTGAAAGGTATGTACAAGTTTTGGAGGAACATAGGCTACTATAATTTTTAAGAAAGGCTATATATATTTCAGAAAGACAGTACAGTAGGCAATGTGCCCCTGTTATCAAATAAAAAATGAACATTTTCTTAAGACAATAATTTTTCATTTTAAACATTTGTCTTCTTTGCACAAGTATTTAAATGATGTAGAAATCATTGAAGTCAGTTTTATTAGCCTTTAATCTGGATCTAAAAATACCACATAGTCACCATACTTCTTTCCTCTTGATGCATGCACCACTTAAACATTTTGTTATTGAAGTGTTGCTGAACTGGATGAGCCTGATGGTTGTCTGTTCTTCCATCAGTCTAGTCCGACTCAGGCAGCAAAAGAATCCACCGTAAAGCCAAAGGCCGAACAGAAGGATCCTGATCAGCCATGCTTCACTAAGAAGGAGGTGCGTGACATCCTTTTCGAGAGGAACGAACTGAAAACCAACCTCTTCTTGGTGCAAGAGGAGCTTAACTACTATCAGAGGTGGGGCTAATGTGTGTGTGTACTTGAGTTGAACGTGTTTAACATGTTTGTGCATTTTACCTCTAGATTCTGGTGCATTATTTGGGTTTGTGAGTTTTAAAGTTCATTGCGATACATGTAAGTGTAATGATGTGTGTTATGTTTCTGCAGGGAAATATTGAATGAGGAGAGGTGTCCTGGTTTCCTTTTAGAAGCCGTCCGCTCCGCCATCAATAAAAGACGGAAGTTGATCAAGGCCAAGATGCTGGGGATTCCTGTCATTGAATGCAGCAGCAGGTATCCCAGTGGATTCTCTTTATCCAGACTTACTGTCCAGATAGATAAACATGTTCAAACATTGAAGGCAATTTGTTTTTTTTTCCTCAGTGATGATGAAGAAAGGAGTTCATCATTAGGGCAGACAGAAGTGGACGGTACAGAAGTGGACGGGTCAGACAAACCAGCTGAGTCACGTATCCGAAACCTGTGAGTTTATTTCCACTGAAACTGTGATGCTGGTCTGCAAAATGCTGAGATAGTATAGTTCAGTGTTTTTTATTTTAGCACCTTTCCCCATTTATGTTTTTTGTTTTTGCATATTTTTCAAATTGTTCAATGAAAGCTTTGTCACCAGTTTTGCATATGGAGACCCAAATCCAGCCCCTGAAACAAATGAAGCAGAAATAGTGCAGCATCACTCTCCCTGTACCGACTCCGTCACAGATTTGTCAGGCCCTGGCTATATTTAGCTATAATCCCTGACTACACATCTGACCTCAGGCCTGTCTCTTTCGCTCTGTCTGCTGCAGCTTTGGTTTCCTAACGCGGTCGGGCAGTGGAAAGAGTCCCACCCACATGAGCAACTCTGCCTCCAGCTGGGAAATCATCGCGGATGCAGAGGCCAACGAGGAGGCGGAGCAGCGGCCACCCTCTTGAGCCCGGTACCGAGTTTGCACTGTGAGATTTCTTCACGTCTGTCTGACACCCCTCTTTCCTCAGTCACATGCTTGTAGCAGAACGTGTATTTCGTGGGTCAGGAAACAATAATTTGGCCATCTGAAAGCAAAATTACTTTTCAGTATCTATTGCAATCATGGTTATTTATTCATTTCACTCATGCTAAATCACAAGTTTTAATTACTGTATAAATGGTACAGTGTATTACAGTATTAAGAGGGACTCTGCTCTGATTCTTCTTTTTGTAATATTCAGGTATTACAGCAGCAATCTTTTCAGTCATCATTCTAAGAAAAGTTTTAATGTTGAGAGATTTTGAAACACACACATATTTATTTGCATCATCAAGCATTTTTAGCAAAAACCAAAGACAATATAAGTTCTTTAATATGCTGCCTCCTTTTACTTTTAAGAATTTTTAAGAGGAAGATGAATTTATATGTGGGAGAAATCTCAAAGATTTAAAATATTCTCTACTTCTTTTTTTCTTTAGAAATTCTGGGTTGACTTGTTTTACCAGTATATGCAAATATTAGACTCTTGAATGAAAAATTTCTGTCTTAGACCTCAAGTTTGCCGTTTTTATATCTAAACCACTTTTTTCCCCTCAGTAATGTATCTTCTTTTTGTGAAGACACACTCAGGAAGTACGGAATATTATGGAATAAATACTCAATATTTTTCAGGTCTTCACATGTATGAAGACGAAGAAGGAAAGGAACATGGAAAAACACAATTTTATAGACTACTAATACTTTCCCTTTTTGTTTTATAAAAGATTCTAATTCAAATCTCTGAATTGATTAAGTGCTTATCAGATAGATGATGTATAAATATAGACAATCACCACAATGTCACATCTTGGTTTATTTTACATTCTTAGATAATGGATTTCATGGATTCCATGAGAATAAATAAACTAAACATTGAAAATGTATTAGGCAATGTATAACCAATTTCTATGATTTTTGCTTTTTAAAAACAGAGGACTATAATTAGAATATCATGTTGAGAGGAGGTATGAGAAAATAGGAAGCATAATTTTCTTTACTTCCTCTTTTGGAAGCTGCGGCATTACAGTTTGAAAAAAAATATTTTTTGCAGTGATTTAGGGCTGTACCCGAAACTACGATTCTCCGGCAAATATATGACATCATAACAGCCCATATAGTCAAAATATAGCATACATGTCCACTGTCACATATCAACACCATTTTATAAACATCTCCGGTAATAAAGTTTAGAAATTGATCGGAAAATCTGGAAACTTGAGTCAAGAAAAGTATGGAACAATGAAATGGAAGATATGTGTGAGCCCTGCCTAATGTTAACATCTTAGCAGAGAAGTTTTATGTGGATTATTTTTCAGTTTACCCGTTCTTCCTGCAGAATGCAGCTTTAATGTTTATACTTTGGAAAAGGTTCAGTATGAGGTTAGCAGGTGGCTGATTGAATGTGATGTTAAGGGTATTTGAATTTATTCAATCCTACCTGTCATGAAATACTTTTTTTTTTCATTAATCTTATCTATAGTATTTCAGATGTGTTGTTACACAGATTATTTGTTTTTTCTGTTATTTTTTGATTCTTTTTACTTTAAAAATGTTTTTTCTCTCTCCCTCTTTAGAGCCAGTTTGTGCCATATTTAAGTGACTAAACTTGTTCACTAATACAAACTGTAAATCTGCCACCTTCTGTAAGACTGACTGGGACTCACTCGTCCTCTTGTGGCTCTTTTTAGAATTTCTCCTTCATACAAATTCATCTCCTACCAGAAAAAGTTTTTGTTTGAGATGGGAAACCCACGTTAGCATAACATGGGATGTTCCAAATGTCTCCTATCAATGGTAATATTGTGAAACACAGTTACAGTAAGTTAATCTCTGTTCCACAGGAAGACAGTTCCTAGTTTTATAACGGGTGAAGATATGTTAACAAAAAAACCTATGCACTCAACTTATACCTCCGTGTGAGAAATGTCAAGAGATATATTTAGTAATGTGTTTCTCTTATTATGCAGTCAGTGGATTTTGACTACTGTCGCCTTAACTTTCTGCTTGTATTATTAACAACTTTTTCTCTTAAGTTTAAGTCTTTAGTCCTTGGACAGAACCAAAGTATTTGACTGGCGTGTATTTGATGGTGGTGCCATATGTGTTGGTTTTTTACTGGTGTACCAGCCTCTGCAGAATGAATATTTTTGTATAAATGTTATGATTGGCTTCCTTGTTGAATTGAAAAAAAAAAAAAGGTGTGTTTTTTTTTTTTGCCCCATCACCTCCAGCTGACATGTTAGCATGAAGCCATTTTCTGTATAATTCTTCCTTTAATCTTTACGTATTTTCATATCTCTATGCAGACAGGCCAGTGGTATGTCACAGAGGGACAGTAAATGAAATCATCTTGTGAAATGTTTTGTTCTGTTTTCAATATAATAATATTTTTGTAAGCATCCTTGTGAATGTTGGTTTTTTCAGCACATTTAAGAACCGGCTTTCCATCTAAATGGGATGTATTGAAAGTTTTATTAAAGCAACTTAAAATATAGATTTTCTCTGACGATGAGATTTCAATAAAATCAGTTTAACCCAGAATTCACAGTAAAAACTGAAATGATCTCAATGCATCTGTGTCTCATTCATTAAAAAAAGACATGGTGTAACTTTATGAATCTTGAAGTGACCATGTGACCCTTGTTCTGACTTTCACAATGTATAAGGAATGACGATGGTTTCCCTCATCATTTCCTGTTGGACTCAATAGATTCTGGGAAAAAGGTGCACACCAGAGGTGTGTATTCACGTTTGTCTATGTCCCACCCATATGTGTGGTGAGTTTTGTGTGTTAGTGTGCGACCATCTTTAAAAAGCTCTGTGTCTGGGTGAATAGAAGGAAGTTGCTCTGACTTCCCCAGGAAATGAGGAGAGGAAACCGGGAGGCTTCGACCTCCCTGGCGGCACTGGAACCACAAGACATCTCATCGGAGAGAGAGAGGGAGGGAAGGGTGGAGGGTGGCCAGAAAAGAGGGATATTTCATCTCGCACAACTCCTCTTTGAAAGTACAAGAAGTTTGGTGGAAAAAAGTCTGAACATTTAGACAGAAAGATATAATAGGTCCTGATTCCAGACTTTGAATGAGGATGAAGTTTCTCAGAGCTTTGGCTTCTCTGCTCTGCTGCACATTGTCCTCTGCAAACACCCTGGATCCTGGTGGGAAGAACGTCTGCAAGGATAAAAGGTCAGTCGCTTTTACCTTCACCTGCAAACATATGTATATTTTGTATTGACAGCAGCAGCCAGCTAATATCAAAAGTTTGGCTTAAAATTTCTCAGTAAGTCTTTGTTGCGAAAACCAGAGTTTAACTCCTCCTTTGATTCATTTCAATGCTGTTGGAATCTATTGTGGGTCCACCATTTTGGGGAATTCTCCAATAACCCTGACCCCCCCTGAACCTGTTTTTAATGTTGGCTGTGATTAATTACTAAGCCTCTGATTTTCATACTCTTGTAATGGTGTTGTAATGTTCAGGGACCCTTCCAGCCTGGTGTGTTGCACTGGATGGAGACAACAAGGAAAAGAGTGCACTGATCGTGAGTTTAAGTGTTGTCATGGCCAGCAGTTCGAAGGAATGGTGTTATTACTTTGTATTTGATTTGTTGGTTTCTAATTCTCTTGAATGATGTCTTTGTGTGTGTGTGTGTGTGTGTGTGTAGCGGTCTGTGAAGGTGAGCATGCCTGTCTGAAGAATGAGATCTGTTTATCTCCTGGAGTGTGTCGCTGTCCACCTGGCTACTATGGAGCTCTGTGTAAAACACGTGAGTAACTGCAAGCAAAAGTAGCTTTTATGTATCAGTTAACTCGCGGGGTAGAAGTGATCAATAAGGATCATGTAGGACAGAACGTAGGAGAGTTTATGTGACCGTATTTTTTTGGCTAAAACCCAGTAGTGGAAGCAAGATCTCCAATACAAGATAAGAGACAAACTATGAGAATGCACATGGAGCACGATTTAAATGCTTTGAGCAACCCCCATTTTTATTTCTTTTATTGAAAAGGAAATGGAAATATGTTGAATGGTTTTCTAAACATTTAAAGATAAATGGAAATTCAGTATGTAAGGCAAGAAAGGAGTTCATGGGATTCATTAGTTCTTAGAAGCCGACATTGACCAGCTTTACTCTTCAACACAACCTGACCCATGTTAAACTTTCTTGTAATTTCTGGAAGTGGTCTCCAGAAATCATTCTCCTTCTTGAATGACTTTTCAAAGCTATTCTTTTTATATTGGCCACCGTTTGTCCCATTTTTGACACCCTGTTAAGGACAGTCGTATTAAGGTCCAGGCTCTGAGGCTGATTCATGACAGATACCGTCAGATGAAAGTCAGTCCTCAATAGAAACCATTTCTGATTAAAAAATTAAACTCACATGTATCTCTGAGGTCCTGTGTCAGGACTGAATTTTTTTCTCTCACTTCCTCAGGACATAAGACACAGATATTGCTAATCTGTAGACACTTTTTGGCCTGCTACTTTTTCTGCATCGTCCAAGAACATACTGTAAACCATGCTGAAATATGACAAGATTTTCTCCATGAGTTATTTTGCGGGAATTCCTTGGTGCACAAACACTTTTATTAACAATACTTAGTTAACCCTACAGGGGATTAGAATATATTTATTGTGTAGTGATATGAAGTTATAACTACATTATATTTTTTGCATTTTTTATAGATCTGACGAAAGAAACATAAACAAATGATATGTTCTGCAGGCACCACTCCACCATGGGTGTTTTTGTCCGTTGAGTGAACCAACTTCTGTCTGATGGAGTGAAAAACAAGAAAAATCTTCTCCAAATACTACATGCCCCTACTTTTCCAACCAAACAACACCCATGGACAGAGGCTTGTTCACCTAAAGGCCAAAACATTGAAACACAAGCTAATAAGAAGTGCTCAGACCTATAGGAGAGACCAAACAACCACTCCATAAATGCTTGACACAACAGTCGTGTTAGCTTGTCTGAATACATTTCAAGCATAAGAGAGATTCTTTTGTGGACAATAATATACAATGTTTTTTACATTCATCATTTCACACGTCATCTTTAATGACTAATAGCATGGTCACGTGAGTCAGTGAAACTATGTGACCTTAATGACATTTTATGTAAGAATGTTAATGCTCATCTTCACTAACTGGCTGGAACTGAAAAAGCCTATTGGATGAGATAAAATCTCTTAAAGAACAACGTGATATAGGCTAGAAATTTAAAGCTGTTATGATGGTCACGAACTTTCAAAAAACTTTAAAAAAGGCCCTCAACAATCCTAGAGAAACATTGCTCAAGACCACTCTAAAAGATTATAAATTTGCCAGCTTAGAAGCTGAATAGGAAAAAATGAGGGTGGCTCAAGATTTTTGCACAATATCATATAGGATTATGAGTTTAGGCTGGCGGGTCAAAAATCAGTCCTGAGGCGCTGCTGTCCTGCAGGTCCTGGATGTTTTCCTGCTGCAGCACACCTGGATCAAAGTAATGCTTAGGCATAACTTGAAAAGCAAATTGTTGAGACAGAGTCATTTCATTTGAATCAGGTGTGTTGGAGTGGAGAAAGATCTAAAACCCACTCACAGCCGTACAGCCCTGAGTTCAAGTCCTGCAATAAAAAGTCGATCCTAAAGGTACGGAAGTATCATTTTCCATCTATCTGTAATCCCTCAGGTTGTCCTCCTGAGTTCTGGGCTCCAGACTGCCGTCAGCTGTGTCAGTGCTACCCAAACGGCCGCTGTCATCCTGTCACCGGCGCGTGCACCTGCAACCCCAACCGCTGGGGTCTACTTTGCCAGAACACCTGCAAATGCACCCGCCACGGCCGCTGCCATCCCGTCCACGGGAACTGCACCTGCGATGACGGCTGGTGGATGCCGACATGCTCCAAGTCATGCCAGTGCTCTGGAGGAGCGGTGTCGGACAGCTGCGACCAGCAAACAGGCATGTGTGAGTGCCGCAGGGGCCACTGGGGGATGAAATGTTCCGGCAACTGCAACTGTAACCAGTCTCCGTGTAATCAGCGCACCGGCGCCTGTAAGTGCACGGAAGGCTCTTGGGGACCCAGCTGTGACAAGAAATGTAACTGTGACTTCAAACACAGCAGATGTGACCCAGACACTGGGCAGTGCGTGTGCAACCCAGGTTACCACGGTGCCTCATGCAACCGGCCCTGTGAGGCTGGCAAATATGGCAGTGGGTGTAAAACAAGGTATGTGCACGTGAAACATGAATGTGCATGCATTTCTGGCTCTGCGTCCTGACTTATCTCTCATCTTCAGCTGTGGTTACTGCAAAGACAGACGGCCGTGCTCGGCCACAGACGGCGCGTGTCCCGCCTGTGAGCCCGGCTGGAATGGTACGCGATGTGACCGCCCGTGTCCGTCTGGTTTTTACGGCGACGGCTGCAAGGGTAGATGTCCACGATGCAGGAATAGTGAGCCCTGTGATCACGGAACTGGAAAATGTCGGAGGTGTGACCCTGGATGGACCGGACTGAGGTGTGCAGACTCGCTTCAGGCAAATATGAACAACAAATCACAGAATAAGTTAAAATCACTTACTTTCAAAATGAAGTGCCAAAAAGCCTTTCAGGTTAAATTTTAATGTATTTTCAGAATAGATATAAAAAGCTTTATATCTATACACTTTTCTATTGAAAGAGTTGATTGATCTTAATAACGTATGATAATAAAAACTTAGACAGAAGTTCAAATCCAATAAACAGCAGATGACATATTAATATGAACACATAACTAATAGTGGGATCTTTTAAGTTTCTGGTTAAAGTTAAGTTAGGTCTAAGTTGCATTACTGATGTCAGTTTACAACACAAGGATATATATATAACAATAAGATGTATGCAGGTGTGAGGATATGTATGATATAGATGACATTTTACCACAGAACTGTGTGAAAATGTATGAAGTTGTCATATTGTGCATGTTGTGAGGCTGAGACTCTTCGTCCTTGTCCAGGTGTGAGGATGCTTGCTCTGACAGGACATATGGAGACGCCTGCAGCTTCCTGTGTAGCCCTTGTTTCCACGGTAACTGCCATCATGTGACAGGAAAATGTGTCTGTCAGCCAGGCTTTCAGGGAGAGAGGTGAGTTGGCAGGTCGAGACACTAATCAAAGCAGTGTTTATCTAAAGATAAAGTTATAAGTTCACTGAAGCACCCACACAGTGTTTTCAGTCATTCCTGTTGTGTTGAAAAAGAAACTGAAAGCAGAACAACCTCAGCTGATTGACAAGGGTCGTTATTTTTGAGCTTAGCTGACCCCGAAGTATTTGTGTACAAAAAGGGAAGCTAAGAGAAAACATTGTTTCAGGTTGAAAGGCGTGCATGGAGCAGTAAAACTGAGACGAACGAATGAAAAAGGCTGTTCTCCAGCCAAGAATCAAGAATCGTTTATTGTCATTATGCTAGCATATAGACATTTTGGCTTAAGGTACATTAAGACACAAAAATAAAAAGTATAATGAAGGCAAACAAATATATCTGTAAATAGCCAGTTGTTGATGCTGACAAGAACTGGAAACCTGGACTCAAAGGACAACCAAACCAGTTATGGTAGCGTAATGAAAAGTTTATTGGGAGAGCGGGAGACAAACGAGTGGAACCCAGGGGTCAGACAACTGGC
>JAVQJG010146498.1:0-26100 GCA_036024015.1 Craterocephalus amniculus
ACACACACACACACACACACACACACACACACACACACACACACACACACACAGCCTGTGCGCGTGTGCGCCAAACATGAAAATATGCACACACCTGTTGCCAGTTTGGACAAGGGGGAAAAAAAGGGTGGGCATGTCGCGCGCGTTACAAAAAAAGTAGTTATGCAAATGAAGCCGGATACAAAGTGAGAAGTTGGTGACAGTTTGGCCGTGTCAGGACTCTACCGTTAGACACGTTTCCAGGAACTATGTTGAAACTGATCTAAATTTTATGGGGAGGGAAGAAAAAGCACGCGCAGTGACACGCGCTGTGTCTTGCCTATAATAATAAGGGACAAAAGACATTAGACATCAGCAACACACGTGGCGCAAGTTAGCCAGAAAAATAAACTAAGATGAACTCTCATGATAAGAAGCCTATAATAATCATTTTCAGTCAAGCAGAATAGCTAGACTAAAAAAAGACACGGTCATAACAAAGTCTTTTGCCTACTGAAATATTAATATCTTAGAAGAATTTCTTACCTGTTAGTAGTGGCAATATGAAACACGAGGCACAAACAACCCAGTGGCACCTCATTATTCGGTGGTTTGTGAGCCTTTTATTCTACTCCATGCATTTCAAGCATCCCGTGCTGACAAACAGCAGCTCTCATCCGACAGAATGACACAGAACAAGTAGCTACCTCCAACCAAATGAGCGCACGGACGGACACAATGATCCTGCAGGCTCCGACTCCCTCTGATGGAGTGGCGCTTAAAGAAACAGTGCAGCACCTCTCCTCTTCGCTCCTCAGGACGTCTGCCACTCCTTTCCTTTCTATCTGTCCCGCATTGGCTGGAGACCTGCCAGAGGTGCTGAATCGGTTAGTACACGGAAACAAGGATTGTTTGCAGGCCAGCTTTTCATACAGTCACTGCAGAGAATTGTTTAAAGGAACATCCACTAAGTGCTGAGATATAACCAAGAAAAGCAATTCTGTTAATCCAGGGGACTATACATTTTCATCACAAACGCAACAGAATAGTATGAATTGGCATATTTTGTGGACAGGCCCAGTGTCCTGTAGTGATGATAACAGCTCCTATTGGTTGGCAGGAATCTCCCTGCAGGAGCTATTTGGGTTTGAGGTCGACATCATGGTCTCACATTTCCCAGCTCTAATCAACATTACAGTGCTCTCACTTTTCCCTGATCTGATAAACCTGCAAGAGTCAGCCATCACTTGTGCTGTAGAGATGCGCAGCAACTTTTAAGGTTGACTTGATCAGAAGATTTGCTTTAAAAGCACTTTCCAGCTGCCAATGCAAATACAGAAACAGGTTGGGCTTCATGTTGTATAAGAGCAAATGTTTAGAAATGATGTAATACAAGTGTTTTTCCATCACAGAATTCCCTTTTTGTTTATACTTTATGCCAAAAAGTCAAAAAGTTTGGATTATATCTGTTTCTACTGTCTGTCTTCTACTGACAAAATGAGTGAAAAAAGTGACTTAAACTATTGAATTTCCATAGTTTCAATTCATAAATTTAAATTAAAATTATTATAAGATCAGTGATCTGCTCTAAAAAAGAAGGCAACAGACATTTTTTCTTTTATCAGTTCTCTCATTTCATTCATTCAAGATGTTTTGGATAATCCATAACCTTCTTTATTTTTCCGAGAGTGGAGAAACTTATAAACAATGTAGCTGTTTCTCATTGTTTTATGACCTCATTTAGTTACATAATGGCTGACATCATTCATTGCCCTTTGAAATCTGTCAGTTACATAACTTTTTTATGTATTTGCTGGTAATCTATGGTCTTAGTATTTTGAATCTGTATTTTAAGATGTGTGCTGCTGACCTCTTCACCAGTTTGCCATTGAAAAAGACATTTTGAACTCAATGGATTTCTACCCAAACAAAAGTTTACTAAAACAAATAAAAAAATATGTTAAAACAATCCAATCTCAAAACACTGACCTATGTACACAGAAAAGATATTGCAGTTTTTTTGTGCAATTGCAGAGTACAATAACTCTATCGGGAACACTTTCCCCACCTTTTCTCAAATGTTCACAAACTGAGTATTGCACTGCATACAATAAGAGAAAAGGCATACATGTGGAGCCTGAAAGGGTTAAAAGATGTTTTACATGTTTGCTGAGGTGAAGAGCAAAATTTAGATGCCGTCCTGACCACTAATGTTCTAGACTTTGCAGTAACTTTGAAATATTATTTTGGGATACATTCGGTTAAAGTTAGAAATTATGTGGTTAACAAGATTAACGTTGGGTAATTAATCACATCGGAAGTCTTTAAGTTCTTTAAGGTCAGGAAAGCATCGTATAACAGACCTCATCGAGGCATCCCTTTTATGAATTACTGGCTGCCAAGTGCCACGCCCCGGCTAAACTCTCAAATCATGCTGTAAACAAAAATGTAATGTAAAACTGAAGTGCATTGCTGGGTCTGGGATGGTATGAAAAAACAAAACATATTTAGTTTTGATCAGCACAAAGTTTTCTATTTCGTAACTGTTTTGGGTTTTTCTGGGAGAACAGGCCTTTGAGGTCCTTCTGACAATCATAAATTATTATTAGTGACACTGCGTTTATATTGGATAACCTTACTTGTAAGTTCCAGCAAGTCATCAGGACAAATGATTAGGCTAGATCCAAGGAGTTCTTCAAGCTGCAACAGCAATACTTGGGAAGAGTGAATTAGCAATTCTGGAGTCCATCAAAGAGAAAAAACATAAAAAAAGATTAATCTTCCTTTCAAATTCCTTTTTAGGACCTTCTAAAAGCTGCAGGACCATTGGTTACTGAATAATTTACTTGGAAGCCTTAGGCATGCCCTGCATGTCTCAGTGTGGAGCTGTTAATGTTGGCTTTCCATTCGATTGGCATTTTTATCTTTTGGTCCATGTTTGTGTTTTTTGTCCTGTTGATCTGGAGAAACATGTGCGAGGACACTGAGATTGTTGTTTTAATTTATTCCACGCATTGACCTCGCTGCATTGCCCTACAGCTGTTCATACCTCTTTCAGCACATGATAGCAGAATAAGGCTAAACAAAGTAGATCAGATGCACAACATTGCTTTCAAAGACTTCTCTTTTTTAGTCTGCATTGGCTTGTTTTATACCTGTAATTATTTTGAGAAGGAAAGTGACCACTGATTTCAGTTCAACATCACCCCTTCTTGGAGTCTGTCTAAGCTTGTTTTCCTTATTTCTATGCAAAAGGGTCAGTTTTCTGCTCTTTACAGATTAGTGGAACAACAGCTTTTGTAACCTTTGCCTGCAGACTGGTGTGGGTGCTCAGTTAGAAACCTGGTCTTTGTAATAAACTGCAGAGATATTGGTCTGATAAATTATGTGAAATAGGAAAAATATTCAATCAAGAATTGGAAATGGATTCAGTGTCTAATTCTTGGTCTGCCACTATTGAGGGTAGAAAAACTATGCAATATTCTTATTTTTGCTGCTAGAAAAAATGTACTGTTGCAGTGGATAAGTGATAAGAACCTCATCTATTATGGGATAGTGCAAGATTATATTTGAACTAGTCCTAATCTAATATCTTTCTAACATGGTACGTAACAAGGTGGTTCATTTCTACAAGGTTTGCCAACCCTACTCGGGCTGTCTTGGAAATGACCTGGCTTCTATTATAATGGAGGAGAATTAATGAATAACATTAACTTTTGTGATCCTTGATCCCTTGTAAAATAAGTTATCCTTCTCCACATGTAGATATGTAGGGTGTTGATCTGAGCTGTGCTGTGTTTTGGTCTGTTTTTCTTGAATTATTGATAAAAAATCTTATATAAAAAAAGAAATCTGCTCTTTTCTGTGAGCATGTGCATGGGAAAGATGTTTCGATTAACAGTGATGCCTGAAAGTTATGTTTTCATACGTCTGTACTATATAAAAAAATGTTCAGCGTGAAGTTTAGTGTTTATTTTTGAATTTTTGAGGCATTCACACAGAGATGACACAGCTATTTCTTGTAAAGAAGTTATTCCGACACTCAGTTTTTAAATGAATTTTCCACCAAAAATTGAACTAGCCTATTTCTGCATGTGACTATTGATTTATATTTGCTTAAAAGTCCAACTCTAGTTATTATTCATCTAAAACAGGACTCTATGAATATCCAAATTAAGCCTGGCTCCCATCTCAACCCAACCATGAAATGAGAAGCTATAGAGGAACAATCCACCTGTTCACCAGCTTGTATCCCAGCTGTCCATATGCTCTGTGAAGATGTCACTTGCTATGCGTTTGTGTACAAGTGCGTCCAAAAGTATCATCCATATGTCTCCTATTCACTGAGTTCGCATGTCATTTGAGCAGTTTTTATGCCTCCCCTGTTCCATTATTCATCATTGAGGTGAGCGTCTGCAGCGGATCTGGGCTGACTCATTCTGACTTTGCGTGCATGTGTCTGGACCTGCAGCGTGACTCACTTGGTGCTTTTAGACGGATGAGGACAGCCGCCTCATTGAGGGCAACCATAGTTATATACAAGAAAAATAGCCACTAAGATTCGATTACGTAATGAAAAACATTCCTCCCTCTCCTCCCTCTCCTCTTCTCTCTCACCTTCTCCCCTCTCTGCCCCTCCTTTCTCCTCTTCGGTGACGCACGCGCATATATCCTAACTCAATCACCTACAAATGGAGCTATCTTCACACCCGAGGGAAGGGACATACACCTTCCCTGACACACAAGACGAAAAGGAAAACCTGCGCACGCACCCCCAACTCAAAGAATACCTCCTCATTTCTGGTTTTGATGATTGGCTGAATGCTCAGCGTTACGTGTTTTTTTTTTTTTCTAATGCAATCCAAGTCTTCTCTCCTTCTGACTGGGCATTAAAACCTGATATCTGTGTCCATTTGTCTTGCTCTCCCTTAATATAGTGAGATCAGGAGAGTTTTTTTTATCTACTTGTGTGGTTGTTGCTCTCTGTCCATCTGTGGTGCAGTTATAGTGCTTCAGACTTAAGTTATGAGCTACTCTGTTGGAGAAGTAATATACGAGCAATACTGCAAATTAGCTTTAACTGTGAAAGACAATAATAAATAAGAGCCTCTATTATCAGTTTGATAGGAAATTTGGCATGAGAGGGCAATATGTGGAAGATGAAACTCTGAATGCAATTCTGTCTATAACTTTCAGAGTTGTCCTGCTTATAGACAAAAAACAGAGCAGACCCACAGGACAGTGCAAGGACCTGGGCAAAACAACAATAAGGGGGAAAACAGACATTAGTTTAACTCAGGATTTGAAACTAAGTCTCCAGCTGGTGAGGATCCACCTGCCTAACCTCTAAATGTCAATTGATAAGGCAAGTTGTGCAAGTTGCAAGAGCTTTTCCTGTCTGCTTAAAGTACTGCGTCACACAGTGAGCTAAATGGGATGCTGCTTCTGTTGCTCCTGGACAGAGCTAAGCTGGCTGTTTTCAGTCTTTCTGCTTAGCTAAGCAGAGTTGTTGCTGGCTCTGGCCTCATATTTAACAGACACTCTTACAAAATAGTGCCCACCCTCTTATCTAATCCCCTTTTCAGGAAGAAAAACAACACAAGTCTGTTTTTCATAAATGTAAATTACTTGATGATTACATGATGATTTGCTGTGAAGTTCTGGGCAATAAAATGATTAGAAAACCATCACTTTAATTCTTTTAATAAATCCAATCGGAGTTACATCTATTACTGCAATGATTACTTCATTTTCTGAAGCCTTAGCTGCAATTAGAAACGTTAGAATTCACAACAGATGGATCAAAACAAAGGAGCAGAAACAGTCGGGGTAAGCCGTCATGGCATCGCTATGCCGAGATAACCATATGTTTGATCCAAAGAGATGATGTGGATTGAAAATGTGCCAGCGCACATATCTGTGGAAGCTAATATCAGCGTGTGTAATTACTGATAGCCCAATGATCGCCCTCTGTCTGGATAAACCTGATTAGCATCGACTAGGCTGTAAGCCGCCTTAATCCACCGTAAGGAGAGAAGGATGGACACAGGGAGGGAGCATGGAGCCAACAACAGAGATAGGGGGGCACAGAGGGTGAAGGGGGAAAACAAAAGGGGAATAAAAAGCAAACTTAGTGCATCGGGGCGACAAGAAAAGAGTAAAACAAGCGAGGAAGGAAGAGAAGAATAAGGGGTTATGGGAAAAACAGACAAAGAGAGACATCAAATATCTTTGCAGACATGACAACACATCTATTATATTTTTCTGCTATAGTTTCATCCATAATGTACAACTAGTCAGTTTTATAGTACTTTTACTACATCTAATCATCTTGATTTGTTGGAAAACATTTTGTTTTGTTGTCATCTAAGGTGGTTGTTATAGTTGTGTTAGTTGTGGTCTTGATGACCTATTAACCTAAATAAAGGCTGATCCTTGTTTTAAGACACCTGGCAAGGTTACCTTGAGTGTAGCTGTGGGTTGGGGCCCACATGTGGGTTGTAGAATCATTTCAGGGGGCTTCCAGATAGTTGTGAAAAATATAAAACCTATATTTATCAAATAAATGTGGGATTTTCATCATGGCTGTCAAAATCAACCCACAAAGAGATAAATCTAAGTTTTAATATCATAATTCTTTCACACATCAAAGCCTAAATCCACATGAATCTTCCTTATTTATGAAGACAGATTGTTTTCAACCCTTATATTTAGACGAACCAGCAGGACAACCCATCTGATATGTAATGAATAATTGTTATTGTGGAAGGGAGGTTCATGAACACCAGGGTCGTGGCTCAAAAAGGGTTTGAACCAGTGCCCTGAAGGATAGGCAAACATGGTATCATGGTTTATGAGGACATTTCTGTATATATCTTGCACATGTTCAATGAAACTTGAAAATGACACAAATTATTGTCTGAGTCTCTAAAACCAGACTTTTGTAAACTTGCAAGTCAAGCTTAAACTGTCAAAAAGTAGAAGTTTTAACGCTGTACTGTAAATCCAGCAATCAAATTACTCCTTAAGTTCTTATTATGGATGTTTCTGCAGTCAGCAAACAACCTACATCCAGATACGCGGATGGCCTCATTATGTTGGATTTTTAATGCTTCACGACCCGTTAGCATGGAATAAACTGGAAATGCAGGTGTAGTTTCTCACAAATCTTGCCTTCAGTCCCTTTAATCTTTAATCTATGTCTAGTTTAGTACACCTCGGATGGAGCTGCCTCATGCCTCATGTGTATGAAAAATCAGCGGACACAGATGATTTCGGGCATTTTAGGGTCTCAAGGAAATGGGACTGAAAAGAGCTGCAGTGTAAAGGTAAGAAACATTGCCAGGTTTGCTACAGGAAGAAGATTTTCATGCAGATTGATCCACAGATTTCAAAGGCAAACAGCTGAAGGACAAAAACTACAACAGAAACCAAAGAAAAGGTGCTGTAGATGCAAGGGAAATTTAGAAACAATAATCCAAAGAAACTCCAAAAACAAAGAGAAACCAACTGACAAGAAAATCTAAAACTGTCGAACATCTTGCAAAAAACCCTCAACAAACAGAAAACGAAACAAACAAATTAAATATTGAAGCAATTAAAGACAAATGCAGACGAAGGGAGGAAAAACTAAAAAAAAGGAGCCAATTTTGAATTTGATAGTTGACAGTTGGTTATGCCAGAAAATCAAATCTGAATTTCAATTGGTGATTAAAATTCACAGCCAAGAAAAGAAGAAGATGGGATTTTATGGACAGAGGTAGAAGTGGCCCAAAATGAAGGATGAAAATTAACAAACAGAAAAAAGACGGGGAGGACAGAGCAGTAACCAAGACTGGGAGAGAGAGGAGTTTGACAGAGACAAAGCGAATAAAATAAATGCAATTTCCATGATCAGTTTAACTGAGAGACCATTAGCATCCCTCTCTGACCTCCCTCTGAGTGTGTGTGTGTGTGTGTGTGTGCTGTGAACTTACAGAGCAAAAAAACTCACACGTATGATGTGATACAGTAGATTCTCATGATATGAAACCCCATGAAGAAAAAAAAAATCAATAATCTCCTAAATATAATATTACAAGCCTCTCTTCTCCCTGCCTGTGAGAGATTTACTACATGTTTCCTTGTGATCTTTTCTCTCAGCACTAGACAGATCACTGTTTGTGTGGATGTTGTCCACGCCTTTCCGTGTAATCACAACAGTTAACAAATAATGAGAGCTAGAGTGGGTGGAAAAAAACGCAAGAGTGAGTAAATCCAGAGATTTCCATGTCTTTTACTGTAAAGCGAAAGAGGTCCTAATCAACTGCCACAAATGCATTAACAAACCTCTCTACATTAACAGACAATGTGTTGTGCAAAGACAAAAGCAACTGCAAGAGTCAGTTTAGTGAGGAGCTGCTGTCTGATGCCATAAAGAGGATCTAGTGTATTCTCTCTGCGTGCAAGAGCAATTTGAAAACCATGAAAATAAAACTAGCAAGCTTATTATTAAGGGTATCCTTCATAGAGAAAGACTTTGCTTGACACAAGCAGGATCTGGTTAACAGATATATGTGAGTGTAACATATGCTGTAAAAAGTGATGTGAGAAAACTTTGGGCTTTTTAAAAGCTGGTACTTCTATCTGACAGCAGAAACTCTTCTGTGTGGGATTAAATGGACTGACTCAAATGCCAAGAGCCACTAAGCTGTTTGTAAGCATACACTAAGGTCAGTGCAGAAAGCTGCCCTCATTCTCTTCTGTTGTCTTTTGGTTTAAGATACACTCAGAAGCTGAGCTTCAACTGAGCAATATGTTTATGTCTCCTGCACTGCAGTGAATTTAATATGATACAGACACTCACTAGCAACTTCGTTAGATACTGTATAGTCGTTCAACTACTTGTTAACACAAATAGTCTATCTAATCAGCCAATCACATGCCTCAAACTGAGCATCAGACTGAGAAAGGGGATTGAAGTGATTTTGAATGCGGTTGTTGATGCCAGATTGGCTAGTCTGAGAATTTCCGAAACTTCTAATCAATTGGGATTTTTACAACCATCTTGATTGTTTATGGTTACAGAGAATGGTCTAAAAAGAGAAAATAGCCAGCATGAAAATGCTGCTCACTGCTGTCAGAGGGGAATGAGCAGGGTGGTTGGAGATAATAGAAAAGCAACAGGAACTCTGATAATCGCTAGTTCCAGCTAAAGTATGTAGAATTCCATCTTTGAATCTACCAGACTTTATACTTGAAGGAAAGGAGCCACAGCAGAAGAAGACTACATCGGGTCCCACTCCTGTCAGCATACAGCAGGAAACTGAGGCTAAACTGGACTTTTAGAAGATTAGAAATATGTTCTCTGGTCCATTAAATGTTGATTTCAGCCGCATAATGCAGATGGTACTGTAGGGTCAGAATAAATGTGTGAAAGTATGGACTCGCCTTAACTTGAAATAGTTATTCAGGCTGCTGGAAATATGCAGGGATATTTTCTTTGCACACTTTTGAGAATTAACTGAGCGAGGTTCAAACCCCTCAGCCTACCTGAATGTTATTGCTGACCATGTCCATCTCTTTATTACCACAGAGCACCATCTTCTGTTGGCTACTAGAGAAAGATACTGCACCATGTCACAAATTTCAAAGCATCTCCAATTGGTCTTTTGAGCATGACCATGATCTGACAATACTCCACCGATTTCCAGTCACCTGATCACCAGATCTCAATCCAACAGAGAACCTATGGGATGTGGAGGAAAGGGAGATTCTCATCATGAATGTATGAATCTGCAGTAACTGTGATGCTATCATGTCAATATGGAACAAACTCACTGAGTAATGTTTCCAGACACTTTAATTTTTCTATTCCATGTAAAATTAAGATGGTTCCGAATGTAAAAGAGGGTTGAGCCTGGTACTAGCAAGATCATCAATATGTCAAGCAAAGACATCAATATAAAGTAATGATGCAGGCAATGCATCTGTACTTCAGTAGGAGTACAACTATCACAGCCAAGGAAGCTCCTTTCAAAGGTTAATGTCAAAATACTTGGATTCTTTTGTCAAAATCAGTGTTGAGCATGTTACTTTAAAAACGTAAGGAATTATAGTTACTCGTTAATTACGGAGTAACTATTATTAACATTAGTAACATTATAACATTATAAAATTACTCGGAAAAGTAAATATTACGTTACTTTAAAAAAAAAAGTTGAAATATGTTCCCCTTTAAAGAACTTCACATTCATCTGGTTGTTCAATTCATTCACAATAAAAACTGAATATTAAATCTAATTAATAAAAAGGAAATATTGTCGAATTATTAATTACTATGAAAAATCAAGGACATTGAGCTCAGGCTGATAGATGTTGTAGTTTTGTTTCCCTGTGCTCCTCCTGTGTGTGCGCTGTGTGCATGTGTACCAGGCTGACTAACAGTCTGCCTTGACATTTTACTCTTCAGTCAATCATCAGTCTCCAGGCAGATGAATGCAGCTTCAGTGAGCAGAAATACAGTGTAACGCTATCTGCATTGTACAGTACTAATGCATGTAACATCAGTTAAGGTAACGACGTTGTAACAATGGAAAGTGTAATTAGTTAGATTACTGAATAAAGTAACAGCTATTAGTAATGTTGTTTATTTTAACGCTATTTTTACCATCACTGATCAGAATGTACTGAAAATGAACAAAAGTAGCAGTTACACAGAAAAATAGAGGTTTTATGTTCGAAAATTTTGTGTCCCACAAAAGTATTTTTACTTTTTATTTTTATTGCAGAAATCTGAGTTTAAAGACGAACAACAGAACTTTTGCAGTTTTTTCAGCGATTGCGCCTGTCAATGACTAATCTGTCTTTTAAAGGTTAAAAAAGTGTTATAGATCAAAAAGTTACGGAGTGCATCTTTAAGGTTGCCTCCCTCCTTTACCCCTTTTCCGCTGGCCAAAAAAACCCGTTTAAACCCGCGTACAATCGGCATATGGTGGCAATGGGAAAGGCTCGCCGACCCACGTCAAGCGACTCAACAAGCGACTCAGGTTGAAATTGCCTTTAAAAGCCTGGGCTCTGATCGGCATGCGATGGGAACGCCAGACCCGGCCGGGTTGACCTGCTAATTTACTTGATGATGTTGGGCGGTAGGTGTCCACAACATTAAGTTTACATGATACAACATGATATAAAGGTAACAAAACAACTCTGCTTTGGCCACAAAGTCAGTGGCCTTCGTTCTGTGGAAAAATCAGCCATCACCCGCTGAGTTGTGGACAGACTAAAGCGCCAAACACGAAAGCACATTGACTCCTGCCTGACTTACTCTCCGTTGTTTACTTCTTTAAAACAAAACTTTAACTTAAAATTAGGCTACACAAGTCCGAAAAATGGCAACAATTATTGTTTACTTGCCTAGATTTTTGTTGCACATGTGACATCATCAACGTGAACGCAGTATGTTTAAAAGTCACCAGACTTGCAGTGGTGCGGACAGAGGAAACGCAGCTGCCAGCAGGCGGTTAGACACGGCTTGTTTTAATCAATGGGAAAACAAGCCACATGCCAAATGTTCGCGGGTCAACCTCTGGGTTCTCTGAAAAACCCGTGTAGACCCGCTAATTTCAATGGGAAAGCGGCTTTTGACTAAAGTCGGTGAGAACAAATAGAACATGTGAGGTGTGCAAGGATGGAGACTTATGGACTCTAAAAAATTAAAGCTTAAAGAGGACACGTGATTTTTTGTTTCCCCTCTTTTAACCAGCTGTAGCACTTTGCTGTTATAGATGTTTCACCATATAAAATGTTTGCAAAGTTGTAAACCCACACAAAAGGGAATTACACTCTCCCACAGAAAACATAACTCCTTAACTGCCTTGTCAGTAGCCCGTGAATTTCCTCTCTTGGTTCTTTACATCATTCAGATATCTTATAGTTGAAGGAGCTAAAAAAAACAACACGTGGACAGAACATGAAAGGAAAAGCTTCTGTAGTTTGGACCTTAAAGGGTGTAAACCTATTCTAACCTATAGTGACTGATAATCTTTATCTTAAACAAACCATCATTTCTATTGTCTGTCTTGCTTCCACATCCAACCATGCCATATAACAGCCAGACAGTGATAGATGCATTAGTGTGATATCAGACTGGCGCGACACCGTCCTTGAATTTAATGCGACATAGTAAAGGAGGGAAATAGCCGACATCCAGTAACTTGTGTTCACTCTTCTTGACATGCGGTTTCAAACAACTAAAAATGTATGATGGAACTTGATGCTGTTCCCGCTTTGTTCTTAGTGCTGAGTTGGAACTGAACAGGAAGTGACAGTTCTGCAATCAGCAGATTAGTCTGTCAAACTCCAGTCTTCATGGTTGGATCAAGAAGACCGAGGCTCTGACAGAAGGATCCCAGGATTGGTTGATCAGATATTCTGGCGCCCTTCCCAGTTTTAGCCGGTGGAAATGCAAAAGAATGCAACCGGACCCGTCCTGTACTGAGCCGGACCTGTAAAGTTATGGTCACATGACATATTGGTGATGTGATGATTTTATATAAGTAGGAAACAATCAAGTTGGAAAACAAATCAAATGAATGAATGACTCATGCAGTTTGAAAAATATCCCCATAATGACAAAATACCTTATTCATTTCATGATTATCCATTCCTTCACTAGACTGAAGTGAACTCCACCGGGGTTAACGAACGTGCATGCTTTGTTACTGCAATAAACCCAAAAGTTTCTTAAACCGAAAACCTCTCACATTCCATTCATGAGCAATCTGTACTCAGTCGGGTTCAGACTTTTATTGGCTCTATTTCACATCCTCCATCCTGAGTATGAGCGCTGGCTTTCTGGCAAAGGGTGGAAACTTAAAAATCTAAACTTAGGCTTTCAGAGATTAATTCGTTCTCTCCCCAAATAAAGTCTTAAAAGCTGATTAGGTTATGCAATATATTTGTTGGAGTGTTATGTGTCATGAAAAAACAAAATGCAGTTGAGAAGTGTAGAATACTGTTGAGAAGCGAGTGTGTTGCCCACACACACTAACGTCAGTGTCCACAGTCCAGACGAGGTGGGTCATCAGTCATGAGGGCGATGCTAAAAAGACCTGCTGTGGAGATGAAACACTGTTTCAGATATCATCCATGCACCATTCATCAGACCAGACATGAAGGACAGAGACCTTAGTCTCCAGCAAATGATGGTCAGGTGAATAAGAACCACAGATTCTACGCACAGATTTGTGTTACTCAGTCCAATCACTGTGAGCTAGTTGTTTGGGACAGAACAGGACACGAACCGGCAGGTGTGCCTGCCAGATCTACTGGCTAAATACTACTTGAAGGGCTGTGAAGAGAATCTCAAATGCATTAAAAAAAACAACAACAAAAAACTTTAGCTTTTTGGTTCTCTGTCTTAGGCAGTGCTTTTAACTGTCTTTCACAATTACATGTTGTACGTTATACTGTTAATTAGTAACATGGTAAATATAAATATTGTCACTAAGTGAGGTTAAAGAATATTTCTTTTGTACTGAGTTTTTTATATATGTGATGTACTTGAATCAAAGTCGATTACTTGTAATATTCATCAATAAGCACAAAATCAACTAATTGCAATTAATAACATTTTTTTTAATCAAACTGTCATCTGCTTTAATTATAAATCAGACAGGGGCCTTGTGTTTCAGTACTGACACCATCACATAAACACGCACGCACACACACACACAGCACACTTGTCACTTTCAGCAGGTCTTGCAACAAACTTACTCCAGTTGCGCAAGCTGCACATCGCTCTTTTTCAATGTATCCTGAGATGCGCTAAAATGTGCGTGTCTTCAACATCCGTAGCATCAAGTTGACTTCTGATTCTAGTTAATGCAGGAATTTTGACTTCACATCATCCCCCGGCTTTCCTTGATGGAAGCCTTGGTCCACTATAGCTAATTCACCAGGCAACAGTTTGTTTAGAAGCCCGCCCATACCATTAATATAAATGAGATTTGTTTTTGATTGCTGTGTGATTCTATCAGGTATTGCATTGTGTGCGTCTTTGTAGTACGAAAAGGATTCTGCTTGTGTGTTTTAATTCTGGTATGACTTTCACAACAGTTAACAATGATTGCAACTCACTTACCAAAAGCTTCCCAAAGCTGATGTGGCATTGTGGCCTGTAAACATTGTCTCTCAGGCCAGCACGAGATAACAAGGGAGATAAAAAATATAAAACACTTTAGCATTAAAACACAACCTCTCTCACATTCTCGAGTACAATCTAACAATTAAAACAACATGTATTAAAAATAAGATGAAATTTTCTTTTTTATTTTCTTTTTTAAAAGATGAAAAATTGGGTTTTCTGTTTTAATATTTGCATATACGAATACTGAACTTGGCAGGGATCAACAGGTTGTTGAATAAAAATTCACTCATTCAGTCTTTGAGGTTGTTCCGTAAATTCTCTGGCCTGTATATTCCCCATAGTTAGGGGCTAGGTTAAAAGAAGTTTTGTTGTAATCTAGTCTTGCAGGTCCTCCCAAAAGGTTCCAGTGTGCATGCAGTAGCAGAATAAATGGTGTGTTGTTTCAGTATCAGTGTCACAAAATGCACAGCTTCCAAGCTGGACCTTTGTCTTAAAGGTTCTCGGATGGAAACATATCACTGATGATTTAAAATGAATGTGTATAGCTTCAGGGCTTGGAGGAAATGTGAGGTAAATTATACTCCCCTTGTTTTTAACTTATTGACCAGATGTCTTTTCCATCCACTGATCCAAGTACAAGACTTACTTTTATAGATCCCCATCCCCCATTGTATCCTGTTGAACTGTATCCACTTGCATTGTAATATACCTTTTCTTACTGAATTGTATCATATTGTAATGTAACAAATTGTATCACATAGCATCGTACTGTTATTAATATTGTATCATGTTGAATTGTATGTTGGATTCTAATGACTCGTATCAGAATGTAATGTTTAGCTTTGTATCACATATTTATATTCTCTATCTGAAGTATTTACCTAATTACCACCACATAAAAATAAGTTGTTATGTTTCATGTCCTCCTGATGCGTAAAATCTTTCAATCCAAAAGTGCTTTTATCTTCACATAACTCTGATGAAAACAAAACGAAGAACAACAGCTTGTCATTGGCAACTTGAATTACCTGTGTGCCCCGTACAATCACAGCCTTAAAGACAAGCCACAGGTGTGGTGTTAAGTTCCATAGTGCCATTCCTTTAAACAGAACAAGAGAATAGTTTGGCTAGCACATATTTACAAAAACACTGCCACCAAAAGTTAAATTGAACATTAAGGCATTTGTTTTGAGGTGGTGGGGCATTGGAACCATTTTTCCCACCCAATATTGCCCAAGTTAATGTGATCTGTGGTGGAAAACTTACAGAGAAATTTAGACTATTGTTTTTTGTTATGTTCCTGCCTAGTGATCATGTCCACATACTTTTGACTACGATGATAATTTTCCCAATAGGAGACAGCCTGCGGCTCACCATTCAGAGGAACATTGGTGTTGATATTAATATTTCTTGTTTACAAGTCAAAGAATTTAGTCAGACAAAATCTGCACACAAACAAAGATCTTAAAATAAATATATGAAACAGGAATCTGAGGACTTTAAACAGAAAAAGTGAAGGTGCGTTTAACACTTTGGGGACAAAGTGTGTAAAGTTGCTAACTGTGCTGCCTTCTGGTTCAGCATTTGCTTTCTAAATATTTTCCTAGTGGGAATTTTGTTATTACAGGTTGAGCTCATTCCTACTTAATGACACTGTAGCTTCATGCACCGAACTAAGAGCCTAACAGGCTTTCAGTTAGATCGCTAGAGCACAGTTGTTTTTCACATCATCTCTTACACGTATGCAGTGTTGTGGGAAAATGCTTATCCTTTGTTGACATAAGAACACAGTTAAGCTCCTCCAGCTTTTGCTATCCACGTTGCTAATCCCTGCGGACAGAATAAGTGGGTGAAGGATACCATAAAAAAACAAAGTACAGCCTAGATTACTAATATTGACATCAATACTCTTTTTCGATAGGTGGAGTTATCATGGCATCACAAAAGATGTCGTTGTGTATGAGGCACAGACAGTTTAAAAGTTACCTCTTACTTTGTTTTAGTTCACTGATTGAACAAATATTAAAGATTTGTTTGACTGTAGTTAATTAGATGTGTATTTAAGCATAAAATATTTTAAATCTCTTTTTAACACTATCTTGTCTGGTCATTTTGACACTATGTCAGTGCTCTAAATAAGCTTCCATATTTTTGGTAGTATTGATACTTTGGGCATAAATTCTCCCACTTCTAAAGGAAAAACAGATGAAGAGATGGAGGCAGGCGGATGTCTGTAGAGCAAACAGGCCCCTGGGGACTTGTTAAAGGCCCCCACATGCCTGCAGAGCTGAAAGAGATGATACGGAGACACTGCGGTAGTCATGTGTGTTGATGTTTCTCTTTATGTGATTTTATCTGGCAGACATCTGTATCTTTATATAAATTCCAGGTCTGATTGTTTTTCTGTCAACAAACTTCACACTTGTTCATTAATATTGAATTAATGTTCATCCTAAATATAATTTTGGTTTCTTTAATGTCTTTGTTTTGCATATTTATAAAGCTGTTCTGTCATTTTACTTAATATAGGTAGCTGCATTAAATCTCAATTGCTGCCCAGATTGACACGGTTTTGTTCTTGCTAATGGTGGTTTGGCTAAAAAGAAATGTAAATATTTACTTCACTTAGAGCCTACAGGACCGTGTGATTGTGTGCACATTTTCAGTCAGAATTCAGAGCATATAACGGCACAGAAACAGCACTGATGAAAGTTACCAACAACCTCCTCATGGCCTGGGTGAAACGCACTAAGGTTAAAACATGTCACTGGAATTAAAGGAACCATACTATACTGGTTGTCGTCATTTTTATCGGATACAATTCAGTGTCTCCATGGTAATGAAAATTTTTTTTCACACACCAGGGTAAGACAGTTCCTCAGAGTTGTGTGCTTAAATCAATATTCTTCACATTGTAAATAGTTTAATGAGGTAGTATTATTAGACAACATGGTAGAATTTTCTATTGCAACACAGACGATAATCAGCTATATTTATCTATAAAGCCAGTTGAAACAAGGACTACAAAGATGTCTTAATGACAAAGGTCTGAATGACCCTGGGTGGCATTCCCCCTGCCTCTTTAACTACAACACTTTGGGTTATACTTGACCAGGATCTGTCTTTCAACTCACATATAAAAAGATTCTAGGACAAGTTTCTTTCACCTATGTAACACTGCCTAAATGAGGGACGCCATGTCTCAGAGAAATGCAGAGAAACTCATCCATGCATTTGCTACTTCATGACTGGGTCTCTGCAGTTTGTTTTTTTGGGGGCCTATCCCAAATATACCCTGAAGTCTCCAGCTGATCCAAAATACTACAGCAATGATTTTGATGCAAACTAACAGGAGACATCATAGTTTTAGCTTTTTTTCTCTGGCTTCCAGTTAAATCCAGAATTGACTTTAGAATTTTTCTCCTCACATATAAAGCTCTTAAAATGTAAGCTTCAGATTATCTTAAAGATGCCATTCCATATTTTCCCAAAAGAGCATTTCACTCTGGGACTGTAGGTTCCATTTGGTTTCTAGACTTTCTAAAAGTGAATAGGAGGCAGCTTTCAGGCCCCTTTCTTATAAACAGACCCCCACCTTATGATTTTTCTTTTATGATTAAATTAAACTTTTCTTTTTCATAGAGCTTATAGTTCTCCATACACTTCCCTCTCTTTAGTCTTTCTTTATATTTAGATATATGGTATTGTTAATGGGTTTCTATTTTTTTTCTCCACAAAAAGGGAGTTTTACCTTTCCACTGACTTGTTGCCAAAGGCATGGTTGTGGACAGAATCAAACAGAAGATCTGATGCAATCTTTTGCTTTCCTTAGTTAAGAAATTATTATTTCTTTAAAAAAATCAACATAGATATAATAACATAGATATGATTTAATAATAGGGAACACGACTAATGTGAGTTGCATACAGGTGTTTTAGCTGGATTAAAGGTGCATTACAATGAATTGGGTTGAGTTAGACAACAACTTTAAAAGTGCCTTGAATTGGCATTGTGAAATGGTACTATCCAAGTTTGACATTGAACAGCTTGTTTCTTAGAAAAACTAACTCAATTATCCTGCTTATATGCAAATCTAAAGTTAAGTGAAGCACAAAGTGAAAGCATTAGGTACACATACTAGAAATTATTATGTGTGGATGGCACACATCAAAGAAACCTCAGGGCTACTAAGTGCTCTTATCTATTCTTTTAAAAAGTGCACATCACATAAAGATAGAAAATATACATGAGTATTACAAATTCGGTTAAATGAAAACAGTCACATAATAATCAGTGACAGGGGTTCCTCTGGTCCAGCTAGGGGCGCTCTTTCTCCACGCCGACGTTACTTTTGTGACCTTAGCGGGACACAACTGCAATCACTTCCGGGTTTACACCGCCTCGGAAAGGTGGAACATGAATATATGAAGTCCTATTTTGTGTGTAACTAGGTATCCATGCCAAACTGAGCAGCTCCCCTCTTATTATTAAGTTTCTGGATTTTATTTGAACTCGTTTGGTTGCTGAAACTGCTATTAGTTGTAGCTCTGTGTTAGCTAAACATGTCAGGAGAGGAAGCGGACAAAACAGCCACCACTGATGCCAGCGCTGGAGATGAGGAGGAGGAATGGTTGTATGGAGGTAAAAACAACCTGTTACTGTACGCAAACACAACTTCCCTTCACTTTAACCGACAGAGATGTGAAATAATCTGTCAACTGCTGTGCTGGCGAAGTGCTAACCAACAAATCTCAGACTGCTGAGAGAAAAAGATTGAGCCGTTAGCAGGAAAGCTAAGCTAGCAGCGCTGTTCATTTGCTGTTGTCGGCCTCTAGCAGCAGGATATGAGGCAAAGCTTAACAAGATTACTGCAACTTATTATATACAATATATATACAATATTCTCTCTGTGTCTCTTTATTAAGTTAGACTTTGAGCAGACGTTAAATATTGGTAACTAAAACTTTAAAAGGTTGAAATAACATTCACGTTTAATATTCCCTTTCAGATGAATCAGAAAGCAAAGAGGAGGATGAAGAAGCCAAACTGAACGCTGCTGTCAGGTATCACCTGCTCTGACTCAAACATTTAAAAAAAAAATAGTACAACTTTTAAACCAGTAAACAAAAAATACCCAAACGTGTCTACAGATTAAACTGAGCACACAACTACAGCTTAGCATCCACATTCCTGGATTATTCACTCCACATGACCAATTCATGTAGCACACTTTGTTGAAGTTGATACAGCTTAATGCAAAAAATCTAGATCATAAACAACAGCACTCAATGTAGCTCAAAGTGCCTTGAAGTTTAAAGACATATTCTTAATGTAATGTTCAATAAATTCCAGTTTATATTTTAAAGATTTGTTTATAAGATATAAATGGGCACCTATCATGTGATTTGATAGAGAAATTATATTGCAGTGGTATTTGTATTCGCACCAGATTTATTGTGTATGAAAAGGGTCCCTGCATGATAAGATTTTGCTTTCTCTACTGTGTCTTTACTCTCATTACCCTTTTTTGTGAGAAGGCGGCAATTATCAAGTCCAGTTTTATTTATGAAGTGCTTTTTATGCAAAAGAGAAACAATGTGCTTTACACCATAAAAACTGTTTATGTGTATCAGAAATGTTTTAAAGCCTTCAGACGCCAGTATATAACAGAGATTTAACACACACTTCATCATTGCCTCACACAATATCATACACACACACACACAAACAAACAAAGCACAAATACACTCGCCCCACCCCTCCACCCCGTTCCACACAAACATGAGCTCCCTTCATGAGTTGCTGTCTCTAAACAGAATGTAGGTATAAAAATATCACAGGAAAGAAATATCTGGCTTGATAGTGCTGTAAGGAAACACTCTCTTGTACTTCATTTCCCTCTGGGATTAAGAAGTATTTTTCATTTCATTCATTTCATTTCAGTTCATGTAGAAGCTTTCACAAGACAGCCATCCTCCATGATCCTCAATGATTATTGTTATTTTTAATAATGGTAAAATATTTACTGCTTATGATCAGATAGTCCATTTATTTAAGTAATGTTAATAATCATAGAGGTAGTACAACTGTAAGCATGAATTTATTTCCACTTATGAGACCAAGGTTTTTAGTTTGTCACTTATTTGTATGTGGAATTTTGAAATGATGAATGCCTAGAAATCAGAGAGAGAATGGAAAGCAACAGAGGAATATGAACTTCATATCATGAAAATACCTTCTCAGGATGTATCTCCTATCTCTGAACCACATTTCTTGTATGGTAGCTTAAGAAAAATTGACCACAAAAGCTTTTTGCATTGAGAATAAATGTATGTGATGCAGTGGTATGTCCTAATTGTTTCCGGTAAGAGTGTGTCCTTATATTGTGGCTTATGTATTTTCTGCTTAGTTTTCTTATGTATGCCTGTTATTTAGGAAAACCAAGAAGTCTAATTGTATTTCTAACATTGTATTTAATTCGCAGTGCACCCACTGATCCATCAACAGATGATGCTGCTGCTCCTGCACATGCTACAGGAAATGGAGTAGCCTCAGAAGTGAGTAGTTTGATGTGGGTTTTTATGTCTGATTTTGTTTTATATCCTTGTATCTTTTCTGATTTTCAGCTTTTAATGGTTTCACGTATTACCATTTATTTACCTCCTCAACTTTTAGGCCACAGGAGAAGCTGCAGGCGAGGATGTGGAGAGTGACAGTGACAGCGATGATGACGACGATGATGTTCGCGTTACCATTGGTGACATTAAAACTGGAGCACCACAGTATACGTAAGTTTCGGTCATATCGCGATGTTTTAAAGAGGCTGCTTTAAGTGAGCCACTGAGGTACACAGGATAAGCAGCTGAAGTAATTCATATGAAAAGAAATGAAATTGCAAAGTGTTTAGTAATTACACTTATAAAATGTAAATATTACAGAGCAATTGCCTATTGAATTAAAATTTTGAGTTTTGTGGTGTTGGAAAAAAATCAACAAAGTTCTTCCAAACCTCAGATCTGTATTCTTTTTCTACAAGTTCTTCCATGAACTGGATGTATGCGTAATGCTGGGAGTTTGGCAGTCATAGGTTTTTTTTTACCCCGATGGGGATCATTTGTTGAAATGCAAACAAAAAAACAAAACAATGCATGTTGCTTGTCCTTGTTATCGTATGTCTTCATCGAATAAACAAAACTTAATTTTCTCTCCCTCTCAGGACTTACGGAGCTCCACCCGTCAACCTCAACATAAAAACAACGGGCTCCAGACCGTACGGACAAGGTGACACTCCTCATTATCTAAACCAGCCTTGTCCATTCTGACTCTAAACAAACAAATTCAGCTTGTTGTGAAAGTGTCCAGTAACAGCGGCTGTTTACTTCAGTTTCTGCAAAGCTGAAGGGCGTTGATCTGGACGCACCGGGGAATATCAATGGAGTTCCTGTGCTGGAGGTGGACATGGAGTCCTTTGAAGAGAAGCCCTGGAGGAAGCCAGGTGTGTGCATATGTGCATGAAATAAAACTATGAGGAATTGTTTCAGTTCCTTCAAACTCCATATTTGTGCGTGCTGACCTTTGGGCCTGTGGTTCTGATCAAAAATAAAATAAATAAATATGCCTCCATGTTGGAGCTCAGGTGTGCAGTACAGCATTTCACGATTATTGTGTCTCTGTGTGTAGGAGCGGATCTTTCAGACTATTTCAACTATGGTTTCAATGAGGACACCTGGAAGGCTTATTGTGAGAAGCAAAAGAGACTGCGAATGGGTCTTGAGGTCTCTACAGTTGGCTCAGTAACAAGCAAAATCACTGTAAGATACAAAGACGCACTGTTTCTTTCTTCTCTGCTTTTGGTTAAAATCCTCCTTCTGAAACTCTCGGTCGCATCCTCATTCATCGATTGTGTGTTAAAATCAAAAGTCGCTGCCTGCTGTGATACACATTGTATCCTCTCTTTCTGCAGGTTCAACAGGGCAGGACAGGAAATGAAAAGGATATGTCCAGTTTGCCTGTTCACACCTCCAAGACAGACTTCACATCTCCTGTCAGCCTGTACAAATCTGCTGCCAGTCAGATCACCAGGTAAAAAAAAATATTCTTGATCAAAATTATTAAAGATTTTCTGTGACGTTAAAGAGAAGCAGAAATTGTTCTGTTGGTATTTTATATTTTACAAGCCAGATGGTGTGTCATTAAGTTGTATTCTTGGGTGTGATCACATCTGTTTCCTGGCTTTTAAAGATGGAAGTTCAGAGATGATAAAGAAACTTTATTATGATTGTTTCGCTGGGCCCTTTTTTTTTTACAGCCGTTAACCGGTGACAGATGGGTAAGTGTGGAGTCATTTTTTTTGTTATCTTAATGTTTTGTTTTTTAAATTTATTTTCCAGGAAGACGAGCGGTACCATAGATGTGATCGGAGGGGGGACGGCCACGATCAGCAGGGTTGAAGGCCGGCGCAGACACAATCTAGAGGGCAACAATATCCAGGTACAAGAAGCAACAAGACATCAGTTTGAGTTTAAAAAACAAACAAACAAACAAAAAAAATCAATACTGCTCTTAAAGGGTTCGGTCACAGCGTCTTCTCCTGTCTGCTTCCAGGTGATTTCTGAGCACTCGACATCAGATGCTGAACCAGCTGCTGCGAAGATTCCCACCTTCTTCCCTCCTGGACCACTTCCTCCAAACATACCCCCA
Source organism: Craterocephalus amniculus (assembly GCA_036024015.1). NCBI lineage: Eukaryota > Metazoa > Chordata > Actinopteri > Atheriniformes > Atherinidae > Craterocephalus > Craterocephalus amniculus. The sequence continues at coordinate 22,808 of JAVQJG010146498.1, forward strand.
CCTCCATTTCTTCCTCCGCCTCCCAACGTCAGCACCGCGCCTCCGCTCATACCCCCTCCCAGTGAGTTAAATCTAAATCTTCATCTCCTTACATCTGCAGTGTTTTCAGTTTCTCATGCTCTCTTTCTTATTCTGCCACACAGGGTTACCCATCACTGTTCCTCCTCCTGGCTTTCCTCCTCCAACAAGTGGCCCTCCTCCTTCTCTAATCCCCACTATGGACAGGTAACACATCTGTTAAAACACTAGAAAAAGCTAGATTTGAGATTTCAGCACTATTAAATGAAATATTGGTAATGATTAATCACATAGGAAACCACGTTTATTCATTTTTATTTCTCCCAACCAAGTGTCAAATACTGGCAAAAGCCACCAATAGTAGCAGGAACCTTTTTCAACATAGCACATTATTAACCCAATTAAAACATCCTCGGACATACCGAAGCTAAAGTCATCAAAGAGAACTCACTATAAAACCATAACATGACTATCTTACTGGTTAAAACAGCAGCTCGGTTAGGCCTTTGCACCACTGATTCACAATCTCCGTGCAGGGTAAGGAACTGCCCCAGCTTCAAGATTTATGATCAGTAAAGTAAAATTGATGGTCCTCATCTCGCTTGCTGACAGCGGAGGTTTAACCACAGCGCAGCGGGCCAACCACCTTACATTAGGAGGAAGAAAACACTCTGTACTCACCCTGTGATGGATTGCTATCCTGTCCACTTTATATCCCAGCTGCTGCCCTGAACAGGATGAAGGGGTGGCAGATATTTTTTTCTTTAAAAAGATGTATTTCAATTCAGAAAAGCAGAGCAGAATTCTTAAGGAGGACTACTTGGCTGGTGGAGGAGTAAAGGTATATTTGTATTTCTAGAAAAACGGAGTGAAGTTTAAACAGTTTTAACAGGAAGAAACAATTACAAAGAAATCAACATAAACAAAAATTGTTGCTATTCACAGCATCTAGGGTCCCCCCCCCCATTAAAAAAAAAAGTCAATAAATAAATAACCACGTCTACCCAGTAGCTGTATACCACTCTTCTTCTTTTTTTATTTCTTTTATTATTTTATTTTATTTTTGTTTATCTTATTTTTTTATGCACCTAAAGCAGCTTTCAGACTTGCATTGTGGATGTGTGGTTAAGTCGATCTGCTCTTTTACTGGAGTTTTTCAAATATACATTGTCAGCAAATTCCTATCCTTTCATTTAAGAGGAGAAAAATCATCTGAATCTGACAAAAGAAATAATACATTTTTGAAACTCATTACATTGTTTTTGAATTGTGGTTTAATAGAAATATATTTAAAAAACAAACAAGACATAGGAGAAATTGATATGTTAAGTCACTCATAAGCTAATACTTTGCTGAACAAATGTTTGAGGCGATCAAGGCAATCAGGTGTTTCTGCAACTTTCCATCAGACTTCTGCACCTGTTGGCAGGTATTCTAGCCCTCTGCTCATCAGCAAAGTGCTTTCATTGGTCCAGGACCACGTTTTTTTCTTATTATTTTTAATTCTGTTAGATTGAAAATAAGTCATATTTCATTTATAAATAATGTAGCATTTATCATTATTTACTTTTCATTTGAATTACTCAGAAGAATTTAGTCTTTTCTTCAACGGAAGCGTATGAATAACTTTGCAGCTAACTGTATCACTTCCTCGTGGAATTTTTACATCCTGGATACGTTCAGATGTGGGGAAATGCTTTGGATAACTTGGTTTGTGAAACAGGGTAGGACGTTGTTGTGTTGCAAACATTTCTCAAGCATTCAGGCAAAACCGCAATATTTCGGCCCTCATCACACTGGGACTAGCCAGTAAATACAGTACATTTGTCTGAATGCAAACGGAATAAAACCCAAAAGTTAGCAACATCACAGCTTTTCAGAGCAACTCTGAAAGGGGCTTAACTGGACTGACTGGATTTTGGCCTCTCAGCGATTAAAAGATGTCAGTGACCTCTAGATCAGTTTTGTCGCCGGTTTATCTTATGTAAACCCAGAAGACTTTTGTTGCTGTTATTCAAGCTACGCTCCTTTATACACAAACTGTAAAACATTTCCAACACCCTTTGAAACCTACAATCTGGAAGGACTTTAAGGCTTTTAACACTTGAAAAAAGCCTTTTATTTACAGCTGCAGCATCTTTTTCACTGCTCTATTGGAAGTAAAAAAAGCTCCCCTTGTTCTGCTCCCCCTTCTTTTTGGCAACATTGGAAAAACAACATGATAAGAAGAATTTTCACTTTATTTGTAATACCTGTGGCCTATGTGTTTTAACGTCAGTCTCAAATAAAACCAGGAAAGTAGCCGTAGATGTTGCCACCTGCTGTTTTTAAAAAAGAGTTGCTATAGAGATTTAAAAGATGTGCTAATTTTAGCAACATGTTGCTAAGATGCCATTATTGCACATGGGAAGTAGACCAGGATGAACAGTTTTTTAACATGGTGCCTGTTTCCACAGCAGCCACGCTGGAGGTTATGATGGCCGGTCCGTACCCCCGTACCCATTCCCTCAAGGTGAAAAGCTCTAACTAACGAGCACTGCAAATACATTAACTTTGTAAAAGATCAGATATAATGAAGAGGTCTTTTGTTATAAGATGTCGTCACAACTATCATCAGTCAGTTTAGATTATTGGGTGAATGTTTCCTTTATCTGTCCAGGTGCTTACCCACCACCCATTGCTGGAGGTGTGCCTCCTCCTTGGCCCCCAATGATGGACAACACCAAACCATGGGACTACTATCCCCGTCGAGATGATAAGAGAGACAAAGACAGAGACAGACCCAGGGAGAGGACACATGAGAGGGAGCGAGAGAGGGAGCATAGCCCTTCAGCCATGAGCTACACCAGGTCAGAGGGACAAACACGCACATGACATGGTGTACAGTGCATCCGGAAAGTATTCACAGCGCTTCATGCCTCATGTTACAGCCTCATTCCAAACTGTATAATTTAATCTCTTACCTCAAAATTCTACATAAAATACTCCATTATGACAATGTGAAAAAAGTTCTTTTTGACATGTTTTGAATTTATTAAAAATTGAAAACAAAAAAAAAAATCACATTTACATAAGTATTCACAGCCTTTGCTTAATACTTTGTTGATCCACCTTTGGCAGCAATTACAGCCTCAAGTCTTTTTGAACATGATCCCACAAGTTTAACACACCTATCTTTAGGCAGTTTTGCCCATACTTCTTTGCAATAAGTCTCAAGCTCCATCAGGATGGATGGAAGACGTCTGGGCACAGCCATTTTCAGATCTCTCCAGAGA
>JAVQJG010146506.1:0-13259 GCA_036024015.1 Craterocephalus amniculus
CCCCCCCCCCCCCCCCCCCCCCCCCCCCCCCCCCCCCCCCCCCCCCCCCCCCCCCCCCCCCCCCCCCCCCCCCCAGACAAAGTCAAGAAAGATACAACAGTATTTTTTCCAGACATCCCACCCGGAGTTAAGGTCTGGAACTGAAATCTTATGTACTGGAGGAGAGGAGAGCAGAGGAGGGAGGTTGCCTGGGCCTCATTGGTCTCAGCTCTCAGCTAAAGCAGCGTCAGCCGGTGGGGTTCCAGTTAGGGGGAAAGGCGGCATTCTGTGCCAAATTGGCCGGGGCCTCCTCCTCGAAATTCCAGCCATCCCCAGCACGGCCAAAAGCTCTAGTCAGTTCTGTGCTCTGGCAATGGTAAAACGAGGGGCTACTGAGGGGGCATATAGAAAACTCTCCCGCCACTCACTCAGCAGGAACAGAGGCAAGCACGAAAGGGAAGAACTGCGACTGAGACAAGAGGAAGTTCAAACAGTGTCTGGTGAAAGGTGCAGGAAAAATAGGTAGAATGTAAGCTCAAGAGAATGAAAGATATGAAAGGATGAACAAGGTTTGGCAGGGTAGTGATACAGCACTTGAATTGGACAGTGATACAAATGGAAGATAAATGTAAGAGAAGGGAGATAATCGTATCAGCAGAAAGGAGAGACCTGCAGTAGGAGGGAGAAAGACCACAATGAGCTGAAAAAGATAAATGAACAAAGGCTGACAGGTTTGTTTTTGGGTGTTTTTCAGTCTATATTTGAGAGCATGTGAAAAAAGAGAAAGCAGTGAAATCTAACCTGAAAACCATCCATTAGGTTATGGACTATAAGACTATAGGGTTTAAGTAAATCAAATAGCATTCAGTCTAAGCTTCATATACACCTGTTTGTCATGGCATGGAGGTCACATAGATTTCCATTTTCATCACCTCCAGATATAAATCACCGCAGCCATGAAAAGCTTATTCACGCTAATCCAAAGTGTTGCATCTTAGATTTGTTTACTTAGTGTCAACTCCTCATCCAGCTCTCTCTTTTACTCTCCAACAACCTGACTTGCAGTCACTCTCTCACTCATCCAAACACATGGAAACAAGGTCCCCTCATTATAGTGTCAGATTTCTGCTTAAAACGTCAGCTATGTCAGACATTGTCAGACACACACACACACATGCACACACTTCCAGACATCCAGGAGCGCTGCAGTTGGTGGAAAAACAGCACAGCCGATGTAGTCATCCAGCATTCTGACAGGGATTAAGTGACCACTACAGTGAAGTGCACGCATGTGTATCCGTGCACGCCTGTCCAGCACATGCACTAACGCACGCCGTCCCAAATGCAGGGTGGGTTAAATGACTGTCAGCCGGCAGGGAGACAGGACAGGAAGCCATTCATCTGTTCGTAAAATGAAACAACTAACTTACAGTAGGAGAGGCCATTCACTGAACTGACTAAAATGAGATTATGCTCAAACTTTTTAAAATAATGAATTCCAGATTTTTCATAGAAGAGGTCCAAGTGATTATTACATCTTCTGGTGTTTTGTTACTGGAAGGGAAGTATGGCCTCATTGAAGATGAGGTGCATCCAGATGTAAAATGTGTACAATCACATAGTCTTCATTATACTAACATCATGCAAAACATTATGCACAAAGCAAAAAAAAAATGTTTTCCAATCACCGTTCTCAACAAACATGAATGAAGTAGAGAAAATCTTGCATCAGTTAAACTATGGTTAGAGTTTAACCTGGCCATTTAATTGGACGACTGTCTTTGTTTCAGTAAACACGCATGGCAGGGGAATTGTGTTTTTAGACTGAAGTCGAATCACAGTGCTGTAGATTCTTGTAACTGCAGCCAAATTCACTGCAGATGTTGTCTTAAAGTCATTGGATGGTTGTTTTATTTCAGTTAAGAAATAAGGATTTAATTAGATTTAATTTCTAAAGAATCATGTTGTTTCAGGAGCATAGAAACCAGCGGATGACTGAGTAATATTAGCAAAGGTTAACTTCCACTGGCTGCTGCACTTTTCTTTTCTTTTCCCCCATCTGTTTTAATACCAAAGAGCTCCTCATCCATTTTCTGCCTCACGTAAATAGAGATGGTTATCAAATGTAAATAATCAAAGAATAAAAAAAGTGTTTCCTCCATGTCTCAGACCATGGTTGCTAAAATAATCAAATCTGATTAGAATCAGTACGACTTTACAAACATATAACACACACTCAGATAACAGGTAAAGAATGGGAAAACACAACTGTGGACAAGAGAAGATAGACTTAAACAAAAAGGTCTATCTATGAAGACACTTAGGATGACAACCGGAGCCCAATATGCAATAGAAACGCTCAATGTTTGCTCTGTTCTGTTGTGACCGGGTGACATAAAAATAAAGCAGCACGAAATTTTTGAGCCGGAAATTGTCCCTGAATTATTTCTCTTTCCTGCGACCCAAAGTCCGTTAATAATTAACGCAGAAGACACAGATAGCATTACACGATAATTCTGCTCGCTGGAGCTGTTTTCATCTGACCAGGAGCTTAGGGGTAGAAACAAACGTGTAGCCTAAGTGATGATGACTGACTGATGAAGAGAAAAATGTCATAGCAGATTTGGGTAAGTCCATGTACCCAACACACATGCACTCAACCACACACAGACAACGATGAGAAGCAGGACGAGAAGGAAGAGGAGAAAGAGAAAGAGCCACAACATCCAGCCTAAGATTAGTGTTTTATTCATTACAACTTGTTAGTTTGATTATGAATGAATGAACATGCAGATGAATTTAAACTTTTGTTAAGGGGAACATTTGAACATTTTAAAAAGGTAAGGGAACAGTTACTTTCCTGAATAATTAGTTATTTTCATAAAGCTGTAACTCCATTACTAACTTATCCGTTACTTTTTGGGCGAGGTAACGAGAAACTAACTTACTTTTTTAAAATAACCTGCTGAACACTGGTAACAGGCAATCTGTCCTGCACATTCAGTCATTCACAGCTACTCGTGCAGTTTACAGCAAACCTCCTCCCCTCTGATGGAAGTAAACCAGATCCATTTCAGAAGTCAGGGGTTAAATACAGGATGTTGCTCAAAGATGCACTTCAGATAAACTAGCTTTCTGAGGGCTTTCCGCTTTCTCCTTCACAGAAACCGAGAGACACAGACCAGCGACGGCAATTGTTACTATTTTAACTTTGGTAGCAGCTTCGTTCACATCACTTACCAACACAGTTGAAGAAGGGCTCTTTCTTGCACCGACTGGAGCAGCCATCTCCATTCATCGAGTTCATATCGTCACATTCCTCTCCTTTGGAGCTAAAATTACAGGAGATGAAGGAGTATTTAGAAACATGCACGTGGACACACTGACAAAATGACTTATACCAGGAAAGAAAGTGAGAATGGCTCATTACACATTCCTCTATTTTATTTCCTCTATTTGTTCCCGCTACCTCTGGATGCGTCCATCCCCACAGTAGGGCGCCCCAACTTCATGCACCAGCAGTGGAGAAGGCTCACTCTCACTCAGGTCAGAGATTGTTTGAATCTCGTAGGTATACACAACATGTGGTACCACATCCCTACACAGAAAGCAACAAAAATCAAGGTGAGTTCACATTTCTGGGTAATCAAACATCAATAGTAAGTAATCAATAAAGGAGAAAAGATCATCCAGCAAGTAAAAAGACTCCGACCAGGCCTGTGGAGAATGGATCGATGGCACTGCTGCTTTGTTTGCTGGTGTGTGTGCTCTTTATCTTACATCTCTAGCCAACACACATAAAAAAAACCATCTGGCTCAGTACGCATTTCCACACATCTACTCTGTGGTTGACTGCTGATATGGCTCTGTAGACCGCCACATTGTCCATCTTTAGTTTTGTTTCCTTATCATAGTGATTTCAAGGAACCATTGTGATGGATACATAGTGGAGAGGAGAAATGCCAATGGGCTACTCACTTTGCTGGTGTAAGTCTCCACAATGGTTTCTTGAGTCACCAAACTAAGGAAGTCTGAAAAATAATGTCTGAAAGGGGGAAAAAAAGAAAACAAGAGAGAAATCAAAACCATAAGCAAAAAGAAAAATCAAGGCTGAAACTGAGAAACCAGAGTCATAAGCAACCAATAAAAAGGATAGAAAACAAGGAAACAAATTAAGTGGCAAGTCAAAGGGTGCTTTAATGACAGTCACTCTGGATTTATTATGTGAAACTGTTTCTTTTCTTTTGTTCGCTTTCGCCTTTACTTTGCTTTTAATCAGTTCAGATGGTGGCAATCAGTCATCCTAATGCCGCACATCCGATTCATTACATCTTCTTACATCACGAACAAGAAAAAAGCCCAGGTTGGCTGTGTCTTACCGATTTCACAAAAGCACCCTCATTTCCAACCACATTGTTTGCAGTTTTCTTGTCTTTGCTTACAGTTTTGGTTTCTCACTTCTACTTTTGATTTGTCATTTATGGTTAGGGTTCTATTTTTCCCCCTTTTTTATAGTCCCACGTGAGTACTTGTCTTGCTCATGTTGTGGAGTCATAAATCAGTTTCCGGTGTCACATTGTGGGAATTTGACTTCCTTTTGGGGACAAAAGCAAGTCCCATTTTACATAAATCAAGTCAAATCAAATATTTGGGTGAAGATTTGGCTTAAGGTTGCTAACTGAAGGGATAAGGTGAAACTCAGCTAAATGTGAAAAAGTGCCATTTCCTTCGAACTTATGGAGATGTGACTGTTTCTGTTTCTAGCTTGTGCGTGGAAATGCTCTAATGAATTCTGCTATGACAATGTGTGCTGTTTTCTTTGTGGGAATGAGATCCATATCTATGTGAAGTAGCTATCACTGGATGACTGTATCCAAAAATTTAAATGTTCCTGTCAGGTCTTGCTATGTGACTGTAGCTGCAAATGTTATCAATATGACAATAAAAATATCTCAAAACCATTCAAATGATATTGATTTGATGAGGATATACCATTTGATGAATGGACAGCAAAACAATACCCCATCATTGTGCATACATGTACATTTTATTGGCTGATTTTTATTTTTTTTTAAATGCAGATAGGTATATATATTTTAATGATCCAACTTTGTCACATTTTTGTATCTTATTGTAATTCTTATGTTGTATGTAAGGCACTTTGAATTGTCTTGGACCTATAAAGCGCTATACAAATAAACTTGCCTTGTCTTGCCTTTTTTTTTAGACTAACCTAAAACTATGAAGGAAATGGAGCAGGTTACCTTATGTTTATCAGTTCATACAATGACGGAAATGCATTATCATGTGCTTATATAGGAGCAGTCGGCTCAGGTGGTAGTGCACATCAGTTTCTGGTGTCACATTGTGGGAAGACACCTTACCCTCCTTGCCTCCAGTGATGGCACCACTGGTAAAACTAAATTGTAATTCGCTTTGGATGAGAGCGTCAGCTAAATCACAGTGTAATGTAATGTTATCTCTTGGCTACTTGTAAGGCAAAATGGAGGTAGCTATATGTGTGGGGGAAGGATAAATGGGACCAGTAGGTTAAAAACTGATTATTTCCTGCTGACTATCACAGGGATGATTGTAGGAAAACTCTGAAACTCTGTTTTTGTTACAGAGACGAGCAAGGAGGATTTTTTAGAGCACTGCCATGAACAGCACTGGATACAGCAAATGGATGATAAATCTATTTGTGTATTACACAAACCACCTCACACATAAAAACACATTGGCATATGCACACACAGATGTTTGCACTTTCCATACATTAAGTGCAGCCGTAGACAACAAAGTACGTGCTAAGTAGGACCTTCAAACCTAAAGAAAAGCACACAGGCTAAAACCACAGTTCCAAATACTGATATACAGTCCCCCGGGGGTGGAAGCCCTGCAATACAAAATGGAGCAAACACTCTTACAGTACCAACATACTATGGCCGAACAAACCCCAGAACAAAGTCAGCGAATAAAACCAAAGAAGTCCTCGAGGGATCTTCACGAAAGTCAAAACCTTTGATAAGCTATATGTTTTTGATTTCTCCTTTTTTTGTAATTTAACCTATGTTGCCCAGCATAGTAGCAAGCAGAATGATTGTCTGGCTGCTATTTTGTGGCGAGCAAATTTGCTCTATCAAGTAGACTTTTGCACTGTATGTATATTGTTCCTCTCGAAAATATGAAACACATCATACAAGAAACAGTGCAATCCAAGCAGACAAAACAACACACTATGCAGATACAGACACACAGTTGAGCCTTTTTGATTGCTAATGACTACATTAACCAGAATACTTTCAAAGAAATTTAACAGGAGTTCAGATACGTAGTACACATTACAAAATGTTTGCCAGTTTTTGGGTTTCGTTATATGCATTATACAGTATGTTTTAGGTTTTTTTATTTATTTAAAGAACTTACAGCAGACTTACATTCAGGTCATCATTCGGTGTCCTGTAGTTACTGCTCTTCTCCTTCAGTTTCTTTTTTTCTCTTAAGAGAAGCTCATAAAGGTTTGCTGCGCTTTTTACAATCTAAAAACCAATATACCCAAACACCAACTGACAAAAATGTATTTTGTGGCTTTATCGACACTAAATGCTTCTCTCCTGTACAAGAGTATCTACAATAAGCTCATACTGTTGCAACTCCAGTTACATTCAAAAAGCTCCCACTGAATGAATAACTTTAACCTCTGCAAAAGTCAACCTTAGAAACTTTGGCAATGAATAAACACAGAATAAATGGAGACAAAGGCAAAAGCGATGCTCATTTGAGAAGATACATGGAATTTTTGCATTTACCTGAGTTGAGGTTGTGTGAAAATGTATGAATAGTCATTATCTTGTCTGTAACAGACAGGGGTCATCACACTCATAGTTTGTAGAATTGAAGAGGATTTGTAAGTGAGAGGATCACTTATTATTCCAACTATATAAAAATAATGTAACCTGACACCAGAGAAATGACTGTTTTACTTGCCTGTTTACGTTTCCCTGTCCTTCAAATGTCTCTCACACTTGAGAATAATAGTGGTGCACCATTACTGTGCAGACATATTAAATCAAAAAGTCTTAGAGGAAGTTGAATGAGCTACAGTATCACTCCTTTATGGTTTCAAGAATAAAGGTTAAGGATGTGTTCACCATCATGGCTGGCTTAATGCAAATTATGTATTTGACATTGTTACTGTACCCTACAACTTTCCACTCCAGAGAGCCATCAAAGCTTCAGATCAGTCTCTGCAGTTTTAAATGCCCTGCCACTAAAACTACTTTCCCTTTTTTCTGAAACATCAGCCATTTAACACGACAAATGCAGCAGAGCTGAGTATTGCATCCTCCATCCACTGCCTCCTCAGCCAACACTGAGAAGTCAAGAGCTCAATGCTTTAAAGCTTTCATTGAGCCTTATGTAAAAGTAAGTCATTTATTCTAAGTCTCTGGCATGTGCATTAGAATGCTTGGAAGAATGATAGAAATATGAGAGCAATTCAACTTTTTTTGTATTGTTGTGTTGTTGAGTAATGAGATATATCCAAATCTGACAAAAAGAGAGTGTAAAGATATCCACTCCGCCGCTTGTGTCTCAACTTTCTGCATCGGGCTGAACATATTTTCCACAGTTGGGTGTCACAGTCCACCTTTGGTCCTGAAAGGTCAATAGTCCTGCTTCTCGTAGTGTGATAACAACTGTTTAAACGTGGCTTTCAACCTGTTCCCAATTAGTGCATGCTTGATTTCCCCTGACCTCGGTCCAACTGGTCACATTGAGTGCTGCCACTGGCAGCAGGGAAGGATGAAACTGAGCAAGCCGTGCAGATGTAATACAAGCCCATGAATTCTCCCTCCTATGGAGCTTGATGAGCATAACATGTTAGGAAGCAGTATTATTAATGACAGAGGCATTATTATGCAGTAAAAGTGTGAATTTATGACCAGTATCATCAACCACTCATCTGATGTGGTATCATTGTTAAAGTTCATCCAAAGATAATGTTCACTCCCCATTCAACTTTCAACTATTATTTAAAACTATTATTCAAATATTTAAAACATATAGCTGTTTCAGTTTAAAATTCACCGCACAGAGGACCTTACTCCAGTCCCTCTCGCAGTGTTATATGATAAGATTTCATCATTAGCGTTTCTTTGTTCATCCAGACATTTTTGTCAAAGCCCCTGAGGGGATGGGGGTTTTATCTTAGCTCGCCTATTTAAGTCATGTCCTGAAATATGCTTTTCAAAGATATTTTGATAGTACCAGGTGATTACACATAAAGGCATTTGAGAACAAATACGCCAGCCTCTGAGAGCAAGAAAAGCATCAGTGTGCCTCTGTACACATCTACGCATGTCTCTGCCATTACAGACGTATGCACCAGGCTTATGTGTGAGCATGCATATGGATGTGTTTCCATGCTGTTGCTCCTCATTGTTCTTGGCTGAAATATCCCAGATGAGAAAAACAGATAAATATAAGCAAGGATATATTTCCTAAAGTGAGTCCACAAGGCCCACAAACAAAGTATTACTTATTTGAACAGAGCGGCAGGTGACAATTACTAGGACCTTTTAAAAAAATATATAAATTGAGATCACTTAGTGATGAGAACGATAGTAGATGACATTACAAGTTAGTTTATCATTGACCCTTGCAAACGCTCACAGTTTTCATGGCTGTTTTTTCAGAAAAGGTATCTGCATGGTGAACTCATTTTTTCCATGTAGAAAGTGACACACATCGTTGTGTAGTGAACAAAAACAGAAAGAAGAAAATTCAACCTCACTTAGTTACTCAGTTGCTTACTCAGATCATTGAGCGGGAAAGACACATTTCCGAAAGTAAAAAATTGTGAGACACAGCCCCTCCCCCAATCCTGCCAACAGAACATTGTGAGGGGAGCATGATTCGAACATACTGCTTTCATTTCTGGGATACTCAGCCAGTAAAAGTGAAAAACCTAAAAAAAAATTCAGATTAGTTTGTTTGAAGATACGGTGTATCTAAAGGAATAGAAGGGGCACACAATGGGAAGGAGTTGTGCAAAACAGGAGTAGAGTTTAATAATGGGGGCGGGGGGGGTTTGCTAGTGATGTTCTGGGAGCTTTCCTGTTGTCTCTTTTGCCTGGGAGGTCTCGCTTCATACTTTCTTGACCCCCTAATGTCTCCTTCATCACCTACTGCCACCCACCCCCCATCCCCTTCCCAAGCCGAGTAATAATTTACCCCCAACTGATACCACCTCCCACCCTGCGTCTCCTCTTCACCCTTCTCATTCTCCACCATAATTTACTCTGTCACCCTGACCTCCCAGCCGTTAGCCATTCCAAACAAACCACCACTCATGGATGGAGCCAAATGAGCCAAGATGTCAGCCATTCTTCTTGTTGTTTGCCCCAGCTCAGATGAAGGCCAGTGGCCTGACAGCAAGAGGTCAATCACGCCCACCCCGAACCCTCTCTATCCAACCCCATGGTAACAAACTGCAAGAAGAAGTACCTTTTTGTGTGGTCAACAAAACCTTTTCAGCAGCTGGACCCCAGCAATCTAACAGGGCACTTTATATTGGATTTTTGGCAGGCTTAAAACATCTGGGTGAATTTACATCACAAAATATAACATCTTAAAGAAATCTCTGACTAGCTTGACTTATCTCTTCTCTTAGAAAAATATTTGTTGAAGAATTACATAGTAGTTCTGTGGAGTGGAGCCTGTTTTCATTTCACTTAATCAGTTTGAATGGTGGCATGATATGCAAACAGTCCCCAGATTACAGATACTGCCAGCGCCCCTGGACCAACATCATGAGATAGATATCAAAGATAATGAGAGTGACGCAAAACAAATTAAATGTCCTTTTAAGTTATTTTCTGACATTTGTTTGTTTTTACCCTCTTATAATAAGTTTTAGAAACTCTGTTTTCTTTGGGGGGCCTTTGGAAAGGGGGGACTATGTGAGCTGAATGGTTTACATTAAAAAAATACACTTATTTCGTAGCTCAATGGCTAAAAAACCTTACTTTCGACTGAAATTATTTGACCATCCAACACAGACAAGATCTCACATGGTCTAAAAAGAAAAAAAAATAGAGAAAAGAAAAAAAGCTACTGCCACTGACCACTACCACTGGAATGCAACCACAGCTAGTGAAATATACCACAGCAGTAAAACTACCTAGAGTACATCAATAGCCACTGAAGTGTGCCAAAACCTCCAAATAAATGCATCCCTACTGTAGGCATCCTTCCACAGATCCTGTCATTCAACCAGGAAGTTGTGCACAGATGCATTATGGAATTTAGATGTCATCACTCCCTCTTGCATAACACACAAACACACCCTTTCACCTCTTATCTTGTGCTTTCCTTCTCATGTTAACCACAGAGACAGAGAGATAGTGGGATGGTATAACATGCAGCAGTGCCATGTATAGCACAGTTTCATCAAGTCAGCACATTCCATGTAAGCAAAGCACTAAATTCTCACCACAGTGTGCAGATAATACCTTCAACTAGTCATCTATTTGCCCTTGCTTCATGGAACATAGGAAAAAACAAATGTGGGCAACAACTGACCTGTGACTTAGGAAACAAATGTTGGGCAACAGATTTGAAACTTTAGCGGCAGCGGTGGCTTGCTAGAGGTCCAGGGGGTATTGGAAAGGATATCTGGTATAACATGAACATATTTCTGTGGATAGTTTCCACAGATAAATAAACACGTTTCACTGGCATTTCTGAAAAATGCTAATTACCTCACACTACACCGGGAAGTCTAACCACTCAGCAATTCTCTACTTGTTTCAGTAAACACTTTGTTTGAAACACTTGTCCCAGTAAAAAGTGAAAAGCAAATGGGCTCTTTCTCATCCCAGGAATAAAATGGAGAATACATTGAGTTTATTTTATGGAGCTGATTCAGTTGCAACCGACATTCATCTACCAGTTGCCTTACCTGTCTGTGTATCGGCGGGTAGGTTCATTCAGCATCAGACCGTGAGGTGCATGGGTGAACGGTGGTTTCCGCAACAGCCGGTAGCGCAGTGGTCGGCAATACCTGCAAAACTTGCAGTCTGGCTTGGATGCCATGAGGGTGGCGTCAATCTCCAGGTGTTGCTCCATAGTGTAAAACTGGACCCCATACACCTCCTCTTCTACATCCAGCTTCAGAGTCAGTGGGGTGTCACAGAAAACATTACTGGGGCCCAATGAAATGTTGCCCCCGCCGACAGTCAGTAGCAAGATGTTATGGATAGCAGGCAGCGCCGTTTCCTCAGGGCTGAAAAATGTGACCCACACCGTCAAGGAGTCAGGGACCAGCGGGTTGGGGAACTGTAGTTGGAGCATGCAGCCCTGGTCGGGGCACTCCGACAGGCCAACAACACCTTGCTCAATCCCTGCATTGGGACTCCACGTGCGCACACTTGGTTCACATGCCTGCTCCACATCTGGAGGGCCTGTGGGATAAGATTACAAAACAGACAGTATGTAAACAACACACAGGCTTAAAAAAATTTCATCCATTTGAACATGAATTCAGCCAGTTCCTACACATGACTCATCACTGTTGAATGACATTGAAGATGTGCGATGATTAAAACAAGTATGCGAATTTTGCTTTTTTTTCAATTTATACATGCACAATGGTCTTTTTATGCAAAAGTTTAAATTCTAACAGCATATTCACTATTGCTGGCAGATATAGCACTTGCATCGAGGATGTTTTCTGCTATATCTGCAGCTCTTGCGACATCAAGGTTGAGGTGAAACTGAGGGTTCATTGTGAGTCCATATGCAGAGGAAAGGCAGAGCTGAGGTGTGCACCTTCTGAGAGGGGCCCTGTTAAGGGTTCTCACTTCAGCACAGTCATTACAACCTCAAACAGTCACACTCCAGCCATATTTGGAGTCACACACAGCTAACTCGCATTATCCTAAGTGACGTACACTAACATTCATCAAGCACTTTTAGAAGCCAGCAAGCAGCAGACACTATGTTCTCCCTCGATTTCCTTTTGTGCAATTCCAAGCTGGCAACCAGCGAAGCCATTTGCTAACCTCATTTCTGGGCACTGTGCAAAATTCCAGTGTTTAATCAAGTGAGGACTGAATATGGTTTCCAAGCCACATTATCTCAACACATTTATTATTGTACTGTAAGTGTGTGTGTGGCCAGAGTGAAGGTGAATTAAAGAAAGAGAAAGAGAGTCAGGGAAAATGAGAAGAGAAGGTGAGAGGGGGAAGGCTGGAAGAGAATGAGCTAAGGTGCTCCAGGAGTTTGGCTTTGTTCGGTTTATGCAGTCCTGGCTTTCTTGGTAAATTTTCATTGAGTATGCAGGGAAAGGAGCTGTAGCCACTGAAAATATTTTGTAATGTCAGCTGTTATGATGGGCCTTACTCCTGCTCTGGCGCTGTTGTTAATGTTGTTGGAGATTTAAGTGGAGACAGAGTAGGGGTGGCGTTCATTGTGTAACCCAAGGCGAAATAAATTGTGTTACAGCCAAGTGAGGATGTATCTATAACTGACAATTCAATCTGGGTGAGCAAGTGATTTGAACAAGTATCAAAAGACCAATGATTTTTGGGTATTTTAAACTTCCTTATAGAAGAAAGAAACTTTAGACCAGTCATCAAAATTTACTATGAATGGTTAAAAACAATATTTTATATCATTTTCAAGGATTCAAGATAAATAATAAATATATCACTTATTCTTTTCATCTAAACTGTTTCATTTATACCTTCCTTACAGACAAAACATCAGGCATCAAGTTAATCTTGACCTTTCAAACTTCATGGTGTTAGACAATGTCATTTTCAGTTCTTGAAGTGTTCGATGTATGCTATCAGCCCAATAACAAATATTTAGTTTCATGTTCGATGAGTTGTTGTGGAGTAAAGGTTTGGACAAACTTTACACTGGGGCTTTTTAAACATGTATCAAAATGTTTTTCACATTTTGCTGTAAATTGGAGCTTCTCTAAGAAATTTTTGAGATATGGACTCCTCTGGATTGTTTAAGTTTTGTTGTTGGTCCTTAGGCTTTGTTCTATGATGGAAATGACAGATGTATCTCTGAGTATCATCATTCTTGATGGTACATTCAAAATCAACCAATTATCACTGCGTGTTGAAACCAACGCAAAAGACTCCTGAGCAGGTATTAGAACAGGATGAATTGGGAATGACAAAAAAAACAACAGTGTAAGTACTACTGGTAGTAATTCAAGATTTGGAGGCAGTAGTAAATCCAATGAATGATGTGTTCAGATG
>JAVQJG010146534.1:0-11410 GCA_036024015.1 Craterocephalus amniculus
CGAACGAACGAACGAACGAACGAACGAACGAACGAACGAACGAACGAACGAACGAACGAACGAACGAACGAACGAATGAATGAATGAATGAATTAATGAATGAATTAATGAAAGAGAGAAATGCCACTTTGCAAATTCTAATGACACTTTGGTTCAAAATCTTACAACATAAAAACTTGAAAAATGTTTTATTTTATCACAGTCATGACAACTTCAATAAAAGTAAAGAAGAAACACATTTGCTAACCTTTCCATCTTTTTTTGCAAAAGAAGAAGAATTAGTAAAATCTCCACCCAGCGAGACACATGGTGGGTCAGTACTGGTTCGTAAATTTATTAATGCAGACCACATCTTCCTGAGGGTTGTGCTCTACAGATTTAAATTATAAATCTACAGCCACTAGTGTTCATTTAGTGTTAATAAGATAAAGAAGAATATTTGAAAATAGTGGACAGGGACAATGAATTGAGGCCTAAGGAGGTTAGAACTGTTGTGTATGCTGTTTAGGTCGGGAGGTCACTCAAACTTTGTCATACAATATGTATTCTAAATCCCAGAGCCTCCAATGAAGCTGCCTATAAGATAAAACGATTTTCTTAATACTGGTGTCTCATGTTCATCACTTTCATGTGTGTATCTCTAGAAAACAGAAAACTCATTAAATTAAAGACTGGCAAAACTATTTTCAACCTATAGTTTTTATTTTGTGTAATTTCATTAATTTGTGTTGGTATGGATTTGTATCACCAAAATGCAGAAAACCACAGAAATAAGCAAAATAAACATGTCTTCTTACAGAAGTGCATGGCCAATCTTTGTGGGTAGGTCTAAATAAAGTAACTCTGCTTAACTCTCTAAGAGGATTTATTAAAGGTGTAATAAGGTTTCTATTCATGACTTGATCTGCCAAGTTAAAAGTGAAATTAAAGTAACAGCAATATTATCTGTTAACAGCATTTATTTTCTTAAGGGAAATTTGAGCAGGCTATTTATTTTATTTTCAAAGAAACAATTATATATGCCAGTGTCTACAGCTTAACTTTCTTTACAGATTCTGACTATAAGGTCTGTTTTTGGAAAACAGAGTGCAGAAAACAAGACTGCTTTATTGCGATCAATCTAAATACAAATTAAATATGAATTTTTTGTTTGTAAATTTGTAGACGTGTGACAGGACTGTGTAATGGTTCTAAATGAACAATAAATATTAGATATAAATCTTGCTATATTACTA
Source organism: Craterocephalus amniculus (assembly GCA_036024015.1). NCBI lineage: Eukaryota > Metazoa > Chordata > Actinopteri > Atheriniformes > Atherinidae > Craterocephalus > Craterocephalus amniculus. Next base: position 1,236 of record JAVQJG010146534.1, read on the forward strand.
AACTGGTGCAAACCGGATGCAAATGAATGCAATTTTTCTTGAACACTTCTTATATTTTGCAGTTTTAAACAGAAGAACTGGTAACCTTTACTGAGGCTACAGTATTTAGGTCCGTGTCAGTGCAATGTCTTGTTGGCAGTCCTTACTGTAATCATGTTTAAGTCAGAGTCACAGAAGCCAATAACAAGATTAAACTCCTGAGAAAGATTCTTCACTTATTGATGCTTTGGTCTGTCGGAAAAGGTTGCCCTCGAGCACCTCTACCAGAAAAACGTCAGACCATTTGCTCAATGTTGTGTAAGGGCCCATTATAATCATTTAACTATACCAAGTCTGTGATCTATAAAATAAACCAGCTTACACATATTTTGTAAGTGAACCTGCTCAGATGAGGATATTTCCCCACATTGGCCATAATTGGCAAAATGTGACCTAAAATTCAAAACAGAAGTTGTTTTGTTGAACCGAATTTGACTAAATTTCAGACAATAAGGCTGAAAATTATTTTCAAAAAAAGAAAACAGAAAAATCTAAGACATGCCATTCACCCACTTTCTCAATTAGATTTCACATTTCCCTTACTTCTAATTTACTTCTAAGATTACTTCCACTAGATGGCGACACAAGAGCACTATTGAAACTGTTGACTTTTTACAGTATCTGAGTATATTATTTATTCATTTAACGTTTGGAGATTACTTCAAAGCACAAATCCATTCCTAGAGTCATTTTTATAAATGAGCAATAAGTCCTGAGATGAGATGAGAGCTGAGATTTGTTTTTCTTAATGTAACAATACATAATCTGTTTTAGTGACGTGATTTAGACGAGCAAAGAGATGTACATTTAAAATGTTTTAGAATTTAACTAAAAACTCTTGTTTCAGCAATCCGATTGTTAGCAAACATTAATTTACTTCTATAAAATATGTATGGTGTGTTGACATCTGTGCACATTAAAATGACATGGTTTTTTTTTGTTCTGTTTTTATAAAAGAGAATCACCCCATTGTAAGTTTATGCATGTATAAATGCTTAATCAACCCAGTGTGTTTCATTCTCCCAAGGCCCATTTTTTGTGTATAATGACCTTCAGAGGGACGCTTTTTGAAATCAGATGTACAAGCACAGAAAGAACAGCCTTAACAGCCTTATTAGAAAACTATTGCCAAACCTTTTAAGGCAGTGCATAGAACTCAGATGTGATTATGAGAAATACAGTAAGTCAAGGACACTTGCTATGTGACAACGGCTGTTCTTGATTAACATTTAATAGAAAAAACAATTTTGGTGCAGCCCTGTTTTTGTTAATCTGCGCTAGAAACTCTTGTATTTAAATGCATATGAGAAAGAATACACAACCTCCCCCTCTAAAAAAAGGAAAAACAAACAAACATAAAACAAAACTCTTCATGGAAACCTGGACATAGAAAAAAATTTTACTGTATAAATTCTAAATTTGAATGCACCTTAATGTCCACTAGGTGGCAACAACATATCACACTCATTTTACCCTCAATAGACCGTTCAGAATTTTTCTTTTTTGAATTCTTCCCAAAGGTTCCAATGAAAAATGGTTGGCCTAATTTTCTTTTAAGAAAGCGTTCACCATATTATGGAAAATAATTTACTCTATACATCTTTACATCTTCTCTGTATGCACTGGTAAAGAAAAGACTGAGAATGAAAATATGCGCTCACTTTGACCACAATATAGGCAATATTCCAGAGTTCCTCTAGAGTTCCATTCATTACTCAAGAACATATTAAATATTGGAAATAAGTTTTTTTTCTAAAAATAGGAATTTATCAGACATGCTGACATTTTTTCTTATTATGACAATTAAAGAGTCGGTTGCAGAGGTTTAAAGATGGTGGCAAGGCTTATGTTCATTGGTATTCCAGTCTGAATTCATCACAGAAAGAAACATCTGCAAAATTGAAGGATTCTCTTCAGAAGCATTTGTAAGAAGGCAATCGTGAAATCTTCTATTTCTGAATTAATTAAATGGTTTAGCAGCTAACAGCATGTAAACATGGGAAACAGTCTGTGGGCTCTTACTCTTCACTGGAATGAAAAAGCAAAAGCGATTGAATGTGAACAGAGTTTTTGCTTGAGGTACCACATCACACCAAGTGGGCTTTTTCCTGAAATTTCATGGAAGGAAAATACTTGTTCCAATAGATAAATTATTACACTTGAAGTACAAATAAACAAAGCTCTAAAATTGTGGTGATTTAAAGACAGCCGCTCAGTTCAGTTGCTCAGGCTGAGGCAGTCTCATACAGAATGGACCATCCCAGACCAATGCATTGCTGGGTAATACTGTACATCTCATTACAGCTAGAATGTCCTTCTTTTGTAACTATTCAGTAATCTATTTGTATTTCCGTTCTTGACGAAGGCAAAAAGATATTTTCAGAGTGTACAGTTAATCGGCCTATTTTTACTGTTGAAAAAGTCAAATTGTTTCTTGCATTATATAAAAGAGGTATGTTCCCTTTTGACCTAAACATCCTGAAAACCATGGCGCAAGCAAAATATCCCAAATACAGAGTAGATCTCTTACTTTTTCATCAGGTTCTCATGGTTGATCTCCAGATCAACCACATTCTCTTTATACAGTTTGTTATTACATTATCTTTTTCTTGGTTGAAAGAAAGAAAGAAAGAAAGAAAGAAAGAAAGAGAGTAAGAGAAATAGAGAAAGAAAGAAAGAAAGAAAGAGAGAAAAAGTTAGTTGGCACACATAAATACCAGCTTCATGCAAAAAGTATTTCTCTGTACAATGCAAGTCCTCATCACAGCCTATTGAATTTCCCAGCTGGTCATTTCATCAACTGACAAAACTGTCATGTAGGATTGAGTGGTGACACCAAGAGAGTCGAGCTGGTCTGAAGGTAAATTGAGTTTTCTTCATGAGAGAATGAAGAGAATGCACATAACAGGTTTTATCTGAGTAATACATGAGAGAATTTTGAAAGTCGAAGTAAAAGATAACCCGGCCCTGAGACTGTTTCTAATAATAATACAGCAACAGCACCGTGTCATGGCAGGCTTGTCAAACTTTAGATTTCTCATCATGGCTGGATGATGTGCTCACAGCAACAGAGACTCTGAATAACAGCAAAACAGTGATCAAGTTCATACTTGCCTCACTTCCATTTCTACTTCAGAGTGTCTTCGGCCTTCAAACACATTTGATAACTCCTAAATAGTGAATGTAGTTATTTTCGGTGGTGTAATCTCATGGGTGCCTTGGGAGTGTGTTTTTGTGTTTTTATATAGCTATTTTGTGTTTAGGAAAGCAGAGGGAATCAGAGGCACAGTGTGGGCTAAGAGCTATAGAAAATTCTGAATCATTTATACAGTTTGATCCCAGCAGCACTGCAGAGCTAAAGCAAGAAACGCCCATAGGTGCACAGAACAGGCTATATTGAGACAAATCAAACCAAGCAGCAGTGTAGCAGAAACCCTGGCGACAACCTATCAGCTTTGCAACATCATGCTTTGCTTGAAGGGTGTAATACATTGGGATTAAATTAATTCTTTTCTCTAAAACTGCTCCTCAGGGTTTAGGGAGGATTTGTTTTGTGTAATGTACCAAATTTTCTACATGTTTGAAGATTCAACTACAATACAATTTCTTCGGGGATAGAATATAGATACATGGAAACTATACTGTAAGGATCACATCATGCAAGATTTATGCTCAGAAATATTCTAAAAGTGGCACAATTACCACAGGTCTTGACAATCATTACAATGGATTTGAAAAAGAAGGATGAGAGAAGTGGATGTAAGTTAACTCTTTCAAACACACTGGCAACTTCAGTTGATTTAATGGATGAGGATGGTCACTCTGACATTTGCCACAAAGCAGATATCAGTAAGCCTTTCCATACACATCCACCCGCAAATAAATATGTTTAAAAACGATTGTGGGAACAAATACACATTAGTTGTTCTTGGAATTGAAATGATACATGTAAAAACATAAACTTTAAAAAAAAAACGAAATACATAATAAGACTGCATATAAAAGAAAGATGCTCGTTTTTAACAGAAAATAAAAAACACAAACAAATGAAACAAAAGATGACCCTCTCTAGGCATTTTATAATAAAATCGTATCACCTCATTATGTCAATTATTTTGATATGGGCCTTAAAAAAGTTATGTCAAACACTAGCTCTAGTGTTATTCTGTGGTCACATGATCGATTCACTTTAATAAGCTCTACAGTTCCACTGGCATGCTTTCAGGCCCATACCATGACAGTACTCTGCCATGCTTGAAAGATGGCATTGAATTAGCATCCTTTGCTCTTTTTCATTCTTTACCATCATTTTACCATCAAATGACTCATCTGTTCAAAGAACAATGTTGCAAACTCTTTTGGATGTTTTTTTAAAAAGTCTTATCTAATCTTTCATACCTGTTAATTTTTTTAACGTTTCCATGTTCCAGTGTACTCTTTATCCACATTTATTTAAGTATTTCCTGGCTGTGAAGAAATGACACAGTCATGCTAAGTATGTTTCCTCCTTCATTTCTTGCCTGTAACTGTGCTTTTTCCTTTTTAGTCCTTTTTGTGTTGCTTACAAATCTGTATTTCTATTATAAATTCAGTTCCTACCATCTCTTTGATGAGCCTATTTTTTCTCTAGCAGATAATTACTTTTTTCACACATTTCTACACCTATTAAGACTTCAGAGACTCTCAATGACAAGAAGGTGAATGTAAATAAAACACTTTGGTTCACTTCAGAGGATTTTGTGCTCCCTTCTTATCAAACTGCTTATAAGAACTTTGTCCAAATACTTGTGTCATGAAAAGGGAGGGACTTTACAAAAGTGGCTAAATGTTTCATGCAACATTCCAATTAAACAACCTGTAATTAATTCTGCTCTTTTAGTCAGATCTTAATCATCACAGTTACTAATACCATTTTCAACATTTTCCTCATTTAAATCAAAACACTTCTATGGCCATTTCACTTTTTTGTATGCGTGGCCATCTGCTGATGTTTTCATTCTCCTTCAACTCTTTTTGTCTCTTCTTTTTGCAAATTTGAGTTCTCTGATATTTAATTAAGCAAGGTTGTGAGATACATTCAGGCCTTTGTAGATGGTTTATTGGGTAGAAAATGGTTTACTGCTGCTCTTTGGGGAGAAGAAGTAAGATGCAGTTACAGAGGATTAAAGCCATCAGGGGCTCTAACTAGAGTCTGTTTTCACCACTGTGCTGTGGTCTTCAGTGCTTATCAGATATAATCCAAATTACAAAAAGGAAACACCAAACAATATATACTGTAAATTGTACCAAAGCAATGATATGTGTGCATATATTTTATTATCATATGTTGACAATGTTATTACAACCACAATGACTTCCGATAACAGCATAATTAGGCTTATAGCAGTAATTACATCACCTTTGTCAAGGATAATTGAGTATGATGATGACCACCCTGAAAAGTAGATTACATAGTATTACTTACACTTAGTAGAACAATCGAGGGTATAAAAGAAAAACATTCTAAAATCAGATCAGTGATTAGTCATTGAAGGCATTAATAAAGCAAAGGTTTTTATCTGCATCATGAAATGTTTAGAAGAGAGCTGGAAAAATCCACAAATAGCCCCAGTACATCAATTATTGTCCCTGTTTGGCTGTCTGTGGTGTGTTGCCTGTTTTCTGCTCCAGCCTAAATGGGGAAAAGCAATGCAGGGGGAGGGAGGTTTTACCCTTTTACCCTTTCATTAACCTTTTTTATCCCCTCCCCAGACACAGTGACACGCACTGGTGAATATCCACTTCATGGTTAATCAGACACGACTGTTGTGTGTGTGTGTATGATCATGGTTGTTATCTGTAAATCATGTCCTTTGTTTTTAAGAACAGTGTCTGGTTTAGTGAACAAGGTCAGAGCTGCTGTCCTATTTTTGCTCCATCCAAATAGTGACCATGGAACACTAACTGGAATTTACCAAAAAGCAAAGTCGGAGGGAAATGGAAATGATGGTTGGTGTCACGCTGCTATGAGCATGTGTCTACTTCACCACTGATATTAACACTAATTTTACATACATTCTGAACCCACCAACTTAACTCCACAACCACTGATAATTTGGAAAAGGAAAGACTGGCTAGGAGAAATGTTGGCTGCATGGTTCATTTATGAATGGGCGAAGGCAACTCAAAAAGGAGCTCAGTGTTGTGGCCACATAGAGCAACTCATCTATGAAAGGGGCTTATGACTTCTGTCTTTTCCAAAGATTAAAGATCAACAGAAGGAAGATCAGCATAGATTAGACACACAGTTGTCTACAAATTTATTCCTACCCTTCCATTAAAGAAAAGAAAAAACAGCTGTCACTGAAATGAGTTGAAACTGACAAAAGCAATAATAAAAAAACATTTTATGAAAATCATGACATTGTTATTTAATTATGTTTGAATAGAAATATATATTCCAACATAAATAAATGACAATAGAAATATATCATGAGGAATTAATATACATTATGTTACTCATATGTTAATATTTTGTAGAACGAATCCTTTGAGGCAATCTCTGAAATTAGGTGTTTTCTGAAACTCTCAATTCACGTCAGTTGCTTTTATTATCCCAGAAGGAGAAATGTGGTTTACTATACAGTACTGTGAAATACAATCAATGCACTTTAATTTTCCAGGACAATATTGTTTGTTTTGTTCATATATTTTCAAGTCAATTAAATTAAAATATCAATGTCTTATTCAACCAAATTTGGCAATTTTTTGTATTTATTATTGCTTTTTTAGTCTCCACTTTTTCTTTTAATTACTATTACCAACTTTTTGATAATAGCTGGAATAGTTTCTAGCCCATCTGCAACCCTTATTGGTTTAAGCAATACAAAAAACTGTTGTTTTTTTTTCTTTAATGGTAGGGCATGACTAATTTTGGAGACAACTGTGGGTACTTGGATAAAACACTGTTCAAGCGACAGCAAGATGTTTTAACATCTAGATGTCCATTTCTGAAACCCCAAGGAGTCGTAAAAACAAGCCCAAGCACAGGTGGCAACCTTCCATTCGCACAACTGTACCTACAACAACTCCAGAACTGGCAGCAATTCCCCCCACCCAAAATATTCTTTTTATATAATCCAACATGTTTTTAATGTAATGGAAGTTCCTCTATTTTAGTAAACGAACTTGCTTTTAGGAAAGGTTAGATGAAAGGTTAATCCTGAACATTATGCAGTCCAGAACAATTTTTATATCTTCTGCTGTCCAAATGCTCAGTGACTCTAAAAGCATTTTGCTTTGTAATTACTGCCCTTTCCTTTTGTAGAAGCAGCTTAGAAGGGTAGGATGAAAAGGCTACAGAGGCTAGAGGGTTTGCTCGTCTCATCAGGCCAAAGATGGCTTTTTCACTGAAACCTTCTTTTTGTTTTTAAAAAACAAAACAACAGAAAAATAAAGTAGCCTAATTGTACGTTTTTGTGAAGAAAGTTTACACACAATGAAAAAGTTCAAAACTTGCATTAGATTCAGATATTCTTTTAATTCAACGTGTCATTAGATGCCAAGAAGAAAATAAAATTACTCTCAGTAAATGGCTGTAAAAGTGTTTAAAGTGAATCTTTTCAGACATCATACACTTCTGAATTTGACTTTTAGCAATGCACAAGGAAGCTTTCAATGGATAATTATTAGTGTGTAAATTATTAGCTAATATCCAACACACTAGAATGACCCAGTGAATAAAAATAATAATAATAATTCCTAAAATGAACTAATTTGCTTTGGTTCACCTTATTGAATAATTGCCAAGATATCTGAACTGTAATTATGTGAAAGAAGATTTTTTTCTGTGCAAAGGACAAATGAAAACAGTTGACAATAAAGCTCAAAGCATATTCTGAGCCCTGCCTGGAGCAGGCATCCCCATCTCTGGTACTTGAGGTCTTTTGTCCAGCAGGTATTTAGATGTTTCACTGCTGCAGCAGGGATATCAAACTCTGGTCGCTGAGGGCCACTGTCCCACAGGTTTTACATATTTCCTTGTTTCAACACACCTGACTCACATTTATGAGTCATCATGCAAAACTTGACAACAAGCCGCTGGATTAGCAGAGGAGCATCTAGAACCTCCAGAACAGTGAGGACTGGTTGGTGACCTCTGCATGGTCTAAAGCAGTGGTTCCCAAACTTTGGGTCACAAGATCATTTGTTGCCAGATAATTGTGAAAAATACGAAACCTATTTTATCAAATGAATATGGGATTTTTATCATGGCTGTCAAAATTAATCCATTAATGACGTAATAAATCTAAATTTAACACCTGAAGTCTTTAACACGGTGATGAATAAATTCACAATTATCTTGCTTATGCCTGAAGACAGAAAGTTTTCAATCCTGATATTTAAATGATTCTGCATGACCCATCTGATATAGAATTAATAATTGTCATTGTGGAAGGGAGGGTCACGAACACTAAGAAAGTTTGGGAACCATTGGCCTAGACCTGAGGAAGCTCAGGGAATAACCAGGCCTCCATCAAGCTATAACAAGCCCACATTTATCCATTTTTCACAGAAGCTTCTCTAAATTCCATCCAATAAAGATTTGCGCAATGATCAAACATGCTTAGGCCAATTATACGCATAACAGTAAGCAATCAGTTGTTGCTAAATCTCACAGGGCATAAATCATTTCTTAGTGCCCTCCATGGTTATTTGAATTCAAAAACAATCAGCGAACAAAATATGGTAATGAAACATCCATCATTAAGGCAAGGCAAGGCAAGTTTATTTTTATAGCACATTTCACATACATGACAATTCAAGGTGCTTTACATACAAACATTAGAAACATTACAGCAAGGTACAGAAGGCAATAAAAAAATTGAAACAAATCACAAAATAAGAAAATTAAAAAGAAAGAAACCCTCAGAAAAAAAATCACTCATCATAAAAGGCTGCAAATAGAAAAGTTTTCAGCCCTGATTTAAAACTGCTGACAGTTTCAGCTTTCTGGGTAAAAACGGACAAAACTTTACCTGTTTTTGCAAATCAGTATTGCCCAAGAGAAAAAAGATAGAAAAATGATAGAAATAAAGATCAAGCTCCTTGTTGAACTCTCAGTTCAGGAGAAAAATAAGATGTTGGGGGAATGTGGCAAGAAGAGTAAATGGTGTCAGATCTGAGAGGAAAATTAAGATAAAAATATTTGAAGTCAACAAAAATCAACACCAAAAAAAAGTATCACAGCACACAGATGGGACATATCTACTAGTTCAGAGCTCATATCTTTTGACACACACATAATTGAGGATACAGCCCTTTCTGGCGTCATTCCACATGGAGACAGTGACAATATGACTCCATCCATAGAAAAAGCTGGACCATCCAAAAACGAGGCTATTCGCAAACCTTTTATAGAAGCAGGACAAAATCCTTTCAGACAACATTGTCATGATGAAAAGAGCAACTTTTGATGTTTCTTATTCTTCTTACATGATGAACTTAAAACATGAGATTATATTGAGATCAAAATGATTCTGTCAATGTAAATGTTTGTTGCCCTGCACTCCGAAGCTCGTGCCGGGGGTGTCTGTGATGGAAGTCAGTGATGTTGACTTAGTTAGTTCTTTAAAATCAAAAGGAGACAATAGAACTAATAAATGTGCCTAAAAAATATGCTGCTCCCATAAATGAATCACTGAAATAGATAACTGTTTAATCATCCAACAGCAACAACTCCTTAATTCTGAAATTTAGCTTATTTGTGAAATAAACTGTAAAATAAATCTTATTTTTTTACCTATGATGACTCTTGCTCTGCACAGGAGGGACTCTGTGACAGACTTGGGGAGGTCTGACCTTTTGACCTATTGTGTCTATCTCTGTGAATCTCATCTGGGTATGGGCTTGGTTATAATTCTGCTTCCGAGGCCTGGGTTGGGTCTTCCACAGCACTTCCACAGGAGGAACAAAATTTAACCGCCTCAAATGAACATTGGAGATTATACAATGATGGAGTCAAATGCTATTCCACAGACAAAATTGTATATATTTTGCTGTGTGTGTGTGTGTGTGTGTGTGTGTGTGTGTGTGTGTGTGTGTGTGTGTGTGTGTGTGTGTGTGTGTGTGTGTGTGTGTGTGTGTGGGTGTGTGTG
>JAVQJG010146538.1:0-18617 GCA_036024015.1 Craterocephalus amniculus
GTACACAGTCTCTCTCTTTTATTCACACACCCACTAACTCAATTTATGTCTCGCTTGGACTGTCGCTCACTCGCCCACACAACCACACTCCACTAATTGCTACACATTCACTGAGTCACAACCTGCATCATGTACTCATTTGTGCGCTCCTTCACTCTTATCTTTTTACCTTAACTTTTTACCTTTTTACATTAACATGTTGTTTTATAACTATGCATCACTGATGTTATATGTATGATTCTGTTGTGGCACATGTAAACCAACATGCTTCTATTCTGCCATGAAACTAACATCCCTAAATCAACAGTGGTTGATGGCAACAGACAATGACTGGTCTGATCATTTGAAGACAGATATGGTGCGATTGCGCTGTTGAACTGATTGGAACTAGTACAAAATTGCTCATATAAAGCAAGGGTTTTATAACAAATTAACCCCGAGCTCCAGTAACAAAATATTCCTAAATCATTTCTTGCCCACTCACATTCAGCACCTGCAGAGCAGCTCTACAACAGAAAACTCTGCTATTATTAACATATTCAGCCCTGCTTTTAATACCAATACATTGTGTAAAATTATTTAGATGGAAACAATTCCAATCATGGTTTGTTATTACGATATGATGTAGTGATGCTCATAGATTTTCTACTTTCTTCAAACTTATGTATCTGATAGATTTAAAGGGACCACTAGAATCAATTTTTTAATTTACTTGTAACACAAATTACATTAAGATTCACAAACCATCCCTCTATGTTTCAACTCTGTATATTTGATATCTAGGCATTAGACATATTGTGGTTGGAGCAAGGGTTTTGAGGGATACTGCTCTACAGTCTTCCACTACATTTATGTATGAATAAAAAACCCAGACTAATTAAATTCTGAAAAGCGACAGGAAAACCAGCAGCTAGCAGTACCAGCAGCAAGAGGTCTATACATTTTATGTACCCATATGTTCGCATGCATCTTCATAAGAAGCAGTGTGTAACCAGGTCTAGCACCACACTGTCACACACCCCTAGAAGACCTTAGCGAGCTATACCCAATTCTGAACATTTATAAACCATGAGCTAGAACAGTTTAGTTTGAAACTGTTTTTTTCCCGTGAGAAACACTCCTACTCGACATGCAGGTAATAACACACAGATCTCATACTCATGCATCAATTTCCAGAGGAAACTTGCAACTGAATTTGCTGTTTTGGTTGCAGTGAATGACTGCATCTTGGGTAAATGACTCCTTTCCAAGCAGTGCAAATATATCATAACAAGTTGCATCTGTCTTAAACTGTGTTAGTTTGCCGTAACAGCCTAACAACAACAATTTTGTTTGCAGATGCATGATTGTGATGTTACTGGCTACATTAAAAGGACATCCCAAGTACTTTGATTGGAAGTGATCTTGTAATGTAACATGGTTTGTGTTTGTTGGTTTAGAGGATATAAAAGACTGTGTGCTACATGCTAACGTGACTTAGCAACGTTACGGTGTTAACGTTACAGGTTGATGTGGTCAAACTACAAGAGGTAATACCAGTAGCGGAGGACGTGGTCCGGGTATGAAATGTTATTAAATGGACTCTATGCAATCTTAGGTTTTTGAACTAGCGACTTCCATCTATGGGTCTTAGCGGCACTGCTGCCACCTCGGTAAGCTTGTGCATGACAACCTGGAGCTATTTTCTAGCATGAAATACTAGAAATACTCACCCAAATAGTTTTGGTGTAACTTGAACTCCTTCGGGAGATATATTAATATCCAGACGCGATCAGCGTACATCCAATATAGTGGGAGTGAAAGGGACCAGCTTGCGCAGTCGCTAAATACGGCAATTTCTGTCCTTCATTTCACCAATAAGTTTTTATGAATCGCTGGTCCGATCCCTCTGTGAGCCCCATGTGACTCAGAGTAGCTTTTTGTGGCGATCCGTCGTTTTTTTTACAGCCATTGCAGGCGCTCTGATGCGTCCCGGAAGTGATGTCATTGAAGATACCACTTCAAGTGAATGGCTGTAAATAATGACAGATCCACACAAAAAGAAACTCCGAGCTGCATGGACCTCACAGAGGGATCGGGCCAGCGATTCATTACAACACATTGGTGAAATGAAGGAGTTTTGTGGCAGAAATTGCCGTATTTAAAGGCAGTGCGAGCTGGCCCATAACCATTTGACATGAAAGCGCTAGACGTCACATCCACAAAAACAGCTTGGGAACTTCCGATCCGAGGTAGGGTCAGGAAAATAAGATACAGGCTAATAGATGCACCGGGGCTGAGTTGCTGAGGTGTCAGTGGGCTCATCAAACGATGTTTTAATGATAAAAGGTCAAATAAAAAGGCTATTGTAAAGATATTTTTCAGCAAAATCTTGTATTTAGTCCCTTTAAAGTAGAAAGTAATAAAAATTATACCTGTCTCAGAGGCTGGTTTTGAATTCAAACCTTCATGCTGTGAGGCACCAGTACTAACATCACACCACCATGTAGCCTTCTAGCAAGAGGCTGAAATCAAAACCTCTGATATTAGGGAGTGAATAATCAATGGAAACAAACAATATATTTTTCATGGTAAATAAACAAAAACGAGTACTTACAGTACAGGTAGCCTATGAAAACACAGACATAACAGGCATACTTGTTGAAAATAAAATGTGATTTTTTCCCCTGACATAAATTAGACATGATCTCATACAAAGTGTATAATAATGCCCACCAGAGTTTACTGGGTGAACTATCATGATCACACCATACTCAAACACAGCTTCAAAAAACAATCTTTTGAACACATCCATTGTCACATTTAGCAAAATATTACTATAAGATCCCTACACTTTCAAATGTACGCATTGCAATATTTGCAATCACTAAAAAAACATTTTTTCTAGTTATTAATTTTAAGGTTTCTTGTTAGTATTAGGGTTAGGGTAAGGGTTAAATCCATACAACAATGCAAATTCATATGTGTTTTATGGGTGCATAAGTAATCATTAATTCACATGTGACTTAATGGATAAAGACATCAGTCAATTCATATAAAAAAAATATTATTTGAGATAAGTATTAGTTAATTAATATAAAATGTGATGTTTTTCAACCACTTTGAGTTAGTCATGTTCCTTTGTTTTTGAATGATTTGTTCATTTAAAAGAATACTCATACAGTACCAAGCCTTAAGACATCATACTTCACTTAAATAAACTAAAACACTACTGTGGTGATTCGCTGAACTACAGGCATACTGAGAAGTGTTTGGGCTTTTACAAATAGACTAGACAAGTCTTGCAAAGAGATTGAGTTGTTGTACTTTTCATCTGTGTCCATAGGGGCTTGAATCAATAGATCTTGTTAATGAGGGCAGGATTAATAGGGTTAGTAATTAGTGGTTCATTTACTACTTGTATCTCCTGACAGAACTTTAATCAAGTGTAAAATCTCCACAGGTAATCTTTAGGGCATGATATGCACTGGTTAATATGAAACTACAATGACATTATGGTATACGCATGTCACTGGTTTCCCATTCTTAAACAACTCATAGTACCTCCCACCACATTTTCAATTTTGTGGAGTATGTCTGTCATTAAGCTGACATTGATAGATGGCTTCATTAGAAGTGTTGAATAGCTTACATTTCTGAAGAATGTTCAAAGAAAACAGACTGCTGATCCATCCACACAACTTGAAGGCTCCAAAGGCTTCCTCCGTACATTTTACCATTCCCCCCACCCACACCAGAAAAAAATATTTTTTGAAACACAATTCAGCAATTCTCCTTTACCTCTGCAAGAAGGACCATATGGATGAATGAATCTTTAGGGGTTTCATGCTACTCAAATATCTTACAAAATCTATTTATCCCAGGGAGATTTTCCATTGTTTTCTACATAATGATTGGGGAGTAGTGTGTGGTGAATAGAATGCAATCAAAATGCAGTTAGAACATCACGTTTGATAATTATAGTATTCGTCTCCTGTGGTACATAGGAAGTAATGCTGATAAAACATTTGGACAGAACATGCAAAGAGATGTTTCTGACTTTTAAGTTCTTGCTCTGTCAGCTGCTAGAGTATAAGTTGTTGTGGAAGGATGCACCCTACTGGATGGCAAACAGAATGGTACACTGCAGCTGCCAACTGAACAGTTTCATAGAATCCATTTTGACTTGTCCCAGCATGGAAAACATGTGTATTAGGGTTGGTCTCATTCATCAAAGGGTGCACCTGGGTGGTCTTGTCCATGCTGGTTGACTGTAACAGCTCAGTGGGACACTTAATAGAACTAATTGATTGCTGGTTCCAGCTATGGTTTTCCTACAATGGCAAGTCACAATAACTATTGATTAAAAGGTCTCCTGGTCTGGTTTGGCTTAAATGTTTATCAGGCAAGAATATAAAATGAACATTTTCAACTCTCTACAATGCCTTGTAACTCCTAAAAAATCGTTGCACTGAGGAATAAATACAGTATATACTAAAATACTAAAGCTGTAAAATCTCTTAACAGCACTACCATGCAAGGTGAGTAACACTGCTCATCTTGTAACATTGCAATGTCCTGCAAAGGTAACCTGCACTCTTGCATTCAAATGGATGTATATTTGACACTTGCTAAACATTTTTGTAGATCAGTCACATGCAATGCACCAACATTAACTCACATAGTGGTGACCTCACCCAGCAGGGCACCTGCTAATTCTTAGTTAAGGTCTTTAAGATTAATATAATACAAGAGTTTAAAATATTCAGCTGGCAAAATGTTCCTTTAAAAATTCTGCTAAACCCCCAACAGCATCATTTGAAGGGCTAAGTGTGTGTCATTCTAGTCATATATTGCTTTAAATAGATTGAGAAAAAAATCCAGTGAAACTTGGACCGTTGAACTTGCTTAAAATGAGATGATTTTGAACTTCACCTTTTTTATTCTTTCCTTTGATTTGTCCGGAGTAGTAGTATTTGTAATCCTCATCATGATTATTTTATATTTGAGCACTTATGACACAAGTGAGCCACTTATGACAACATCTGACGATGCATTTCACTCAATAAGATAAATGCAGATACAATATTTACAATTGGGAATAAAAAAGCAGAATAGGAAGCACAGTATAGGCAAGGGACAAAAAGATCTACAGCTCATGCAGGTTTTCAAGGGTAATTATATTTTCTTTAGTTTTATGATGCCAGGGATATTTTATTACTCCATAACTTTTTTTACTGGGCTTTTTAAAGTGCCATCATATCTCACCTCTAAAAGCTATGTGGAACCGAACAAGTCATGATAGAGGAGGCTGTAATTCTCCAATAACCCTTCACTTTGTTGGAGTTACTTATCTTTTTTATGGTGAAATATGAAATTCATATTAAAAAGTTGATGAATATTGTATGAAACCCTGCCAAGCAGACAACCCATCAATCAAACTATTTTAGAAGACTTCCTCCCACCATTGGAAAAATGTAAAAATAGACTTCTTAAGTATGAAGTTCTCTCAATGTGGTGACATATCATGATGATGATGACACAAGGAATAATACATATTTTGGCAAGATTTTGAATTCTGAACAACATATGAAGGTTCTTTTCTTCCCAACCAGATGAAGATAAACAGATTCAAAGAAAGAAAAGCTTTGGGAAACATATATGTAGATGATTCCTTAGAGAGAACAAGTCATCACGGAATAATCTAACAAAGATGAAAATTTTGCCCCCTTGAGCATAATACATTACACTGAACAGCCGAAGACCTAATGACCTTTGGGTCCTCAGGCACATTGCTGTTTGTTTTCAAAGAGGAATTTAGCCAGCTCCCATTGGCCCATTCTCTATACTAAAATGAATGATAAGTTATAGGAGTCTCAGCAATTAGACATTAGACATTGAGAGGTTTTCAGTTGAACAAGATATCTGAAGTCCAGAGTTTATCATCTATGAATACCTTAATTAGGATGGATTCAGCTTTGAGTATCTTCCTCCTCATGAAAAAGTTATCCTCAGGTCACAAAGATCCAAAAACCCCTCCATTTCAAATTTAACAAGGTCGTGTCTGCGTTAACCATAACCACCTCTACATGGATAAAAAATGAATAATAAAAATGCTTTACTTATCACATAAGTACATTTTTTTTAGAATTACAGTAACAATGAATTAGATGATGAAGAATAGTGTTTTGTTCCAAAGGATAATGAGTGGTGGCAGGAATGATCTCCAGCATCTATATGACTCTCATTGGACTTCAAACCATCTCCCACTAAACATGATTTGCTGTTTCTGTGATGTGTAGAGGATGTAACAAATCCAACAATTATCTTCAGCAGCTTGTGCAGCATTACTTTCTGGACAATCGTCGTAGCCTGAACATGGAACCAGCCTTCGTTTGTACCTTCTCTTAAAGTCTCTGCGTCTGATTGCAATTCCCACAGACTTTTAGAAGATATGCAACAACTTGCTACAGACATTGAATGATCTTCTCCTCTTCAGCTAGATGGTTTCTGTGTTGTATTTCCTTTCAAGTCAGTTGTCAAACTGAACTGGGAGACACTTGTATTCCTCCTGTACATCAACCTCTTCTCCCAGGATGTAGACTGTACTTTGTTTCCCCTTGTTCCTCCTGAAGTAAAATAACATGTCCTCTGTTTTCTTTGTGTTCAGGATGAGGTGATCGTTTCTGCACCATCTCACGAACTGATTGACTAGTTCTCTGGACTCAGCTTCCTGTCCTTCGGTGACACACCCCACAACTGTATCAGAGTATCTCTGCAGATGGCAGGGGTTATCGGTAGTCTGAGGTGTACAGTGTGAAGAGAAATGGTCAGAGTAAAGTCCCTTGTTGTGTTTATATGGTGTTGTCCAACATCTCAGACACAATCTTTCAGTCCCATAAACTGTGGTCTGTTTGTTAGGTAGGATGTGGAGTGCTGACTTCTTGCTTAGCTTCTTACATAACAGAGCAGGCCAAAGTGTATTAAAAGCACCGGAGAAAACATGATTTTCAAAGTGCTCCATGATTTCTTCAGATGAGAGTGAACTCTGTAAAGCAGGCAGATGATGGCATCTTCAACCCCAAACCCATTAGGATCTGCAAATGTAAAAAGTCATGAAATGTTTTCACTTGCTTATTAAGTGGGTCCAAAAAAAATCTGTGAGATGTCAGGCCAACTGGTCTGAAGTAATTTAACTCAGTTGTTTGGGGGTTGTTTTAGGTATGGAACAATGCAAAATATTTTCCACAGGACAGGGAGTCATTTTTGACTCAGGCTGGTGGTGAAATGGTGCTGAAGAATCCAATGTAGTTGGTTTTCAGATCCCTGGGACTGACACCTTCTGCAACGGCAGCCTTGTTTCAGTTCAGTTTCTCCAGTTGCTTCTTCACCTGAATGCAGCAGACAGGCAAGAGGTAGAGGCAGAGGAGGTGTCACTATAGTTGAGGAAGACCTGGCTGTTCTAAGACCTATGACTGAGCTGCAGGGTGACAGAGTGGAGGTGTGACAGGAAAACTGAGGACTCATGGAGGGTGTGAGGCCTGTTGGGCTGGAGGCAGCAGGGGATCATGTTGAACGTTGTTCTGATCTGAACCTATTGAAGATGATGCTCTGCTCATTAACTTTGTCCAGAATTCTCTCAGCTTGATCCTCCTTTAACTTTCAGCTATCAATTTCTTTCATTCCTGAACACATTCCTCATGCTGAAGCTGACTTTCCAACTTTTTCCTTTTCTGTCAGCCTTGCTCCTGTTCTGCATCCTCTTTAACCTTTTTAAGATTTAGTGCATTATTTTGCTATTTATGTTGGGTTTGAAAAGGTCAATCAGTTGATCCCACTGGTAAAGAACTCTTCTACTGCCATGGAAACTCACTAAGTTGACTGTATTTAGAAAATTAAAACAGTTGGACCTAGTTTGGTTCCACCTTCTTGAGGGGAGCTGATGTTTGTCCTGACAAATAAACAAAGTGTACATTGCTAATCCACATGTTTTGCATGTCCAGTGGATTTAGAGAAAGAGTAAGAAAAATAGCTACAAGTAACCAAAGTTCAACTGAATCCCAAGTACTTCAGAATATGCCAATGTAAGATTCTCCTTAATATTGTGCTTTCTGTAATCCTCTTGTTTGTCTGCAATACATCCTCCTATGCAGCACAGTACTACATGACCAACTCCAGTTGATTTCAGGTCTTAGAGAGCCCACAAATGCCTCCCCTGTTCTCAAAGTCAGCTAGAGTGACTGATAAAAGGCTTTTCTGGCTGTGAAGTGTGCCGGCCTGTGCATCAAAACCTAGCCCTCCCAGAGGACTCAGTTCTGTTTTGAAGTGAGGCACAGCTTGTCAGTGGTGTCACATTGCATTTTCCCCACAATCGAGGGAATCCAGATCATCCTTTTCAGTCATGCCTCCAGAGCAACTTTATTGAAACAACATCAGCATAATCAACCTAATATTTTTTCTGTGATTTTACACTAAAAGGTCTAAAATATGCCTGCCAAGAGTTGATCAAGGTGATTAAGCACACAAAATAATTAAAGACACGCATTCTGAATTTACTGAAAGTCACTTATAATATAAACATCAGATTTACTGTAGTATCTGTTAGGATTTGGACTCTGTTCTGAAGCTCAATGTGGCTTCTCTCAACTGTGTTAAGTAGACTAGCTTGACTAATAAACAGCAATATTGATCTATGTAAGACTGAGAGAGCATGTTTGAGACATTTACAAGTGAACCACCATCCTCCAAAGGATAAATGGGGGGAAAGCTGAGATAATACAATGATAATCCTCTGCATTATCGCTATTATCATCAAAGCCTTAAAAAGACATTGAGCAAACAGCTGATAAGGTAAATTCAATACTCAACACACTTTAGTTCTTAATTTTAAGTTTAAGGTATCAATCCCTAAGGTTTGATTTCATTAGCCTCTATGCCAGATTACTTACACACTAATCCCTCAAGTATTAGTGAACTGTCTAAGAACCAAATTAATTGCCTGATTTATTCATTTAAGCTAAATGGATACAACTTATGGGATTTGTTTAAAACAGGCTGGCAAAAGTCTAATACAGGTGTTCAAACAAATATGAACAGAACAAGGAACAGGGGCAGGATAAAAATGGTTTTTCCACTCAGTGAAGAGAAAACTGTGGCTTTACGGCTATTTAATGGTTTATACACACTGATGAAGTAATGAAGGTTGGCGGTTTGGGAAAATGCTCCTCTTCAATATGAACAGAGTAGCTAAATGGATAAATCTCAGATTATCTGAGCCAGCGGATTTTGATTTCAATATTTCAACAGCCGTATTGACTGCATTGTGATACCAAAGTAATTGAATGAAATAAAACAGATTTTGAAAATGTATGCACCATGAGCAGGCTGCATTTAAACCGCCTTACAGTTGCAAGGCTTGAATGTGACTTGAAGTAATCAGCCTCAGTGTCTTTTATCACTAGGGACACCTGTCAACAAAACAGCCTGCAGGCTTGGCCTCCTTTTAGCACATGCTCGAAGATAGAGACGTAACCCTGACTGCAGTGAGATACCATCATTCAGCAACACACCATTATCCCTCTTTACCATTCTTTCCCTTGACTCCACTAGACTTTAATCATTTATTAATTTCCCTTGTGGTCTGAGGGAAAGCATCATGGTCTGAATTTAAACTGGCAAGATCAGAGGAATGGAATGTCACTTTCTCATATGAGAAAGAATATGGAATGTTCAGCTTTCATCCCAGCAATCAGCCAAATCTACCATGGACAAGCATATCAATAAAGTGGTGAGAGACTGCTTCAGGGAAACAATGTAAAGCAACATTGAATCATCAATTTATAGATGATGTTGCTTTACTTTTATTATTTGCTAGTGCATACATGGTCAAATATGATAGATTTATCAAGTGAACAGATTTCTTCTTTCTTCTGCTCTGTGCTCTCCTGTATTGTGGTCATTTTGATGCTGCAGTGATCAGTTGGAAAAGAGCTTGTGACCAAAGAGGAAACACTAATGCGTGTATTCATTATGAATATAGAATAGCACGACGTAGATGTGGCTCAGGCCCACAACCACATTTGGAACTGGCATCATCAGAAACAGGCATCATCTTTGGAAACAATTGCCACACTATGTGAGGCAGACAAAGAAAACCGAACACCAACAAAGCACACTGACAGTAAAACATTAAAGCTAAATACACAAGGTTACATTATGCATGTCACTAAAAATGGAAAGGCCAAGTTGGATGGGAGACCTCAAAGGATACCGACATGATAAAGAATCAAATTTACCAACATCACAAAGAAGAGTGCTGCCATATATTTGCAGATCTAGTAAATATGTGAACAGAATGTATTTCTGAATGTATTTCACAGAAATACAGAAATATTCTGTAAGCACGTGCAAAATACTTCACTATAAAGCAGCGCAAACTATTTATAGCATCCCAATTTTCTTTTCTATGGGCCTGTTGTACATAAATTATTGTCTGATCAGCTACTGAATGATGAGAATTTCAAGCTTTTATTGGCTAAACATAAATACATGACATACTTCTGCGGGCTCATCTAGCTCTTTGTTTTACAAAAATACTAAATGTACTGGTCAGATGTGTGACAAGAGCATTTTATGTCTAAATCATCATATCTATTAATACAGTATATTATTCATTGTTCTGTCTGGAATAGATGAGAGAGAAGTCATTTAATGTCAGCTACCTAAACATATATCTGACTCTTTAAAAAATCCATCCATGCAACCAGGCCTGCAGATACCATACTTTCTGTGTTGATGGTGATGCACTAAACAAATTACTTTTTGCTGCTCTCAACTTAATTGCCCTGCAGATAGCAAGCTACCACTTCAAAGGATTAGCTTGGAAAAAAATAAGGAATAAACTTTTAAGGAACTCACACTCAACTCAGTTTTGCCCTACCAGCTAGAAAGAAAAATAGATTTTTATAAGTTACACTCTACAATTAATATCATAAATGAATGTCCCTCCACTGATGAGAAGGTTGAAATTTTCAAACATCATCAAAGGCTTATCCAAAACTTTGTGTCAGCTCAATTAAAAAAAAAAGTCAGCTCCTTTAAAAGCCAGATCAGAACCTGAGCTCTGAATTTAGGGTTTTCCAAGTTTAAAGCCAAAATGAAAAGAGGTGTACAGCACTGCAACAGCTTATATGGCTAAAGCAAAGACCTTTGTAAAACAATACACCTCACATTTACTATTCCTTTCAGAGTATCTAAACTAGACTTTATCAACATAGCAGCTGCAAAATGTCATACGTATTGATCATATTAACATGGGAGTAAACAGGAATCTTAATTAAAACAGAAAATATTCCATCCTTGATAATAAACAGTTGATGATCCAAAATATTACATATTTTGCATGTTTATCTTCCTCAGAGTGGGGTCTCGTGGGATGAGATTTTACGAGAGCTACAGGTGGAAACTCAAGCATATCAAAACTGAACTGTCGAAATTTTTAAATATTGCCTTTGTAAAAAAACTGTAAAGGAAATGCAGCTATAGACATAACTGCTTCGTAAAAGTCACATAAACTTGAATTTTTCATGATCTGATGACAGTTTACTTCACTGATCCTGCTGCCACGTTGGTGATTTGTGGCACAAAATCCACGGAGATAAGAGGCCAATAATGATTCAAAATTGTCGGACTATGCAGTTCATCTTACAGCGACCCTTAAAGACTGATCACTACATGTAATCAGTAGATTGTAAAATTGTATGTTGAATCATTTAAAACCTCCTCCTTGTGGATTTTATTCATCTGTAGCCGCCTAAGGCTGCCTGCAGATCAGGAAAAGAAACCACGACCCGGTGCGTTTAGCTATGCTCAAGTAGCCTTCGCATGTCCGACCACATGGAGGCGACATGCAAGTATACCAAACCAAACTTTACTCTTCACCCACCCAGATCCCCTCCAGGTCCCCCTCCAACCACCCGGCCCCTTCCTTACCTCCTGCCCAGAACATCTCTTCTCCTCAGCAAGCCTGACATTGAAAGAAAAAATAGACAAAGGCAACAATATTCTTAATTTCCTGAGACATAAAATGATATGGTGATAGTCAATGTCAGAAGTACGGGGTAGAAAGTCAGGTGGAAAGTCTGGCCCATCTCCATCCTGAACCCATCCTTTAGCCTCTCTAGCTTGCAATGTTCTTTTTCCTCTTCTGGAAGCCAAATCATAATTATCATTACCTGCTATTTTAGGAAACATCAGAAGCTGTTCTACCTTGATTAAATGTCATTTAAGGCTACTTGCCACTGAGTTCACTTATGACTGCTCAAGAATGATTTACAAATCCTAAACTTTAAATTAACAAGAAGAAAGTGTTTGTATTTTAGAGTCCATGCAGCTGTATTTCGGATCCCTTTCTCTTTTATAAACAGAATCACATTAAAACTATAGCACTACAAACCTTCCTCTATTTTTTAGAAGCAATAGAGTGAGTGGGTGATTTTAAAGGATGTCTTACATCAATACGATTCCTACAGGGAAATCAGTGTCTGTTCGCAATCCCTGACTGAATTAACTTTTCATGAGGCCGATGGTTATTGATGAACTCCTGCATGGCCCAAAGTCTTTTTTTTTAAGTCATTCCAGATGGAACCACGACAGAGCCAAGTAGTTTTCACAGCAAGCAAGCACATATCCCAGTTGCAACATTTACACACTCAGGGTTTAAAACACACAGTTGAACACAGAAGAAAAACTGACAAGGACTTCTTAGAAAGATGAGTCTCCTTTGCTGAGGCCTTAAATCATTTGTCTAAAAGCAGTGAGCAAATTAGAATTTGTTTTCTTTTCTCTGAGTGAATCCTACAACAGAAACAACAAAATACTTCTGTATCTGAGAGCTATTTCTAGATGACTTACCGTAGCCTCTTTTGGTGATATTTGCACATCTAGTTGCATCACAAGAAATTCAAGGAAATTGTGATCTTTTGTTAAATGCACCAGTCACCACTCTACCGTGAAAAACCCATGGACATTCCTTGAGCTGACATGCTATAGAATAAATAAATGATACATATTGTGGTGTTAGACGTATCTTTGTAATACACTGATAAAATTGTGGCTGAATTGACTGTTGTAGTACAGTATAACATCACACCGAATTAACACAGTTTTATTGTAAACACAGAGTCCTCCTTGGTAGATCTTTACTTGGATTAGTCCAACATGCTTTTCTAAAAGACAGTTGCTTGGCACCTTAATGAAGAACAACATTACACATGCAAAGCTTGAATGGATTTTGTCCCTAATGTGAGATAACTAATTAAATTTATCCTGGCACAATGATTTTGGATGAATAATTTTAAGAATATAAACCCAAAGACCACACAAATCAGTTTCCCATGCAATCAGCATGCAACCCACAAATGGGGAAAGTAATAAACCGCTCTGCCGTGTCAGTCAATTTGAGTTTGTCAAACAGCAGATGTCAGAGAAAACAGGACGTCCTTGGTGTTGCATTGTGATTGATGACAAAGAGTCTGTGGTAAGTAAATGTGTCTCTCAGAGTCTGAGTGCTTTGGCCTCCATAAATCTGGGGGATAAGGCTTGCATGCATTCAAGGACTGCTCTCCTGCATGTATCAAAGGTTCTTTCCAAGATTTATGGCTAGGAAAGGTAACATTTATACATCTTACGGTCAGCTGTCAGTTTATTGGATGGTTTTTAGTAGGACTTGCATAACTGTTAGTCTTTAGATATTTGTCCATTTGCAGAACAGAGAAGGGAGAAAATCAATCGTTTTTACCTCTAGCATTACCATTTCACTAAAATCAAGAGTACTGCAGACTTGATGACTGATATCATGCTTACAATATGTAATTTTTTGATCCATTTAGACTTTCAGTCCATCTGTGCATCATTCCATCTATCCCTCTGTCCAGAAATGGCAAAGTAATTGGACAAGTCCAAGTGGCAGCTGTCAAGGATTGCTTGGCAGATGTGAGCAGGAAACATGAACACAGTGGGCCCAATTGAACAGAATAGGGGTATTTTCACTGGCACAAATGGAGCCCTGAAGAGAAGAAGGAAATGATACAGCATTACGGAAGAGGGAAAAGATTTCCATTCCACAAATGGCCTGTCGTTTGGATGCTGTTCAAAAGTGAACAAATTCAGTCCCCCTCATTTGGTTGAAAATCTAATTCCTTTACTTGCAGGAATGATCTAAACTGAAAGTATATTTAAAAATCACAAATGATGTGATAAAAAGTAAATAGTATCTACTGCTTAGTACTCATCAGAAAGTATTAATACCTTTCATTCATCATTTACAGCTGTCTTTCTCCTTCTTGAATACACATTCTCCTCCAATCAACCACTCTGCTATAAGATCAAAGGCCCAGTGACAAATTAACAGACTGTCAACTGTTAGCCCCTTATCCTTCAGGTTACTTACTGTACCATCTAATTATTTTGCATTGGTGATACGTTTTTGCAGCCTTTTGAGATTCAAGGCCAGTTAAAAGCCTATTTGAATGTAGTTATTTGATTTTCCTCATTCACTTACACAAATCCCCACAATGAAAATAAATTGACAAAATCCCCAGCTATTCAGACTCCTTTTAATGGTAAATATCTTTGCTTACCTAGAAGGAGGAAGCACAATCAAAGCATAAATCTAAAAGAAAGAAACACATTTTTTTTTAGCACACAAAGTTGTCTCCATCAATCTGAGATGGAAGATGTTTGGAATCATCAGCAAACTACCTAAATCTGTCCAACCTGAGAAATGGGAGTGAAAAGTCCTTGGACAGACAGGTAAACAACATTCCAATGGTCACTATGATTGAATACACTTCACCAGTCTGGCTTTTATGGTAGCGTGGTCTGACAGAGTATTTGTCACAGAAGGCTAATGACAACCTAGTGTGAATTTACAAAAATTCTTATGAAGGACGTATGATGAACAGAAGTGCAACCCTAAAACGAAGATTTTGCTGTAATTCCCATAAGTATGGGCAGGAGAATTCTTAGTCTAGCAATGTTTTGCATGTAGTTTGAAGGATTACACAGGGCCATGAATACTACTTCTGTCATCTTCCTTTCCTGCTTATTAAATGCGGTGACAACAACACTAGTGAGATGTGGGAAGTAGATGACTTCACACAAAAAAGCTAATCAAAACCTAAACCACAATTCTTGTTACTGCCAAAAACCTCCTTCAACTGTATGTAATGAAACAAACATCTCATTTATAGATGAAGAACATTGGGAAAATCAAGAATTTCATTAGTGTGATAGAAGCAAACAAATACAGTAGAGCATATAGAAATGTAATGTTCTGCTTTAAGGCCTTCAAAGAAAAAAATCACTTTAATATAGCTGAATTAACAACTGTCAAATATATAGCAGCTGTTTGCAGCTTTTTCTGTTTGTTACTGATCACATTCACTGTTTTGCTGTTTAATGCCACTTCTAAAAAAAAATTAGTGTGGGTCAAAAAGTTCTTCTAAAAGCCACAAAATGGGAGAAAATTAAGTGGTCAGGGCTTGGCTCACTTGCCACACACACACACACACACACACACACACACACACACACACACACACACACACACACACACACACACACACACACGCAAACACACACACTCACGCACTTGCTGTCCATGGTGCTGAAACTACAGTTCCTGTGGTCTGTGGTGTGTCAGTCTCAGTGAAAGATTTTAGTTCAGTAACATTCGCAGCATAATCAAAACTATAAAATACACCCATGTTAATGGGACCAAGGTTGATGCCTTTTCTGTAAGATTGTTTTATCATATTATTCCACAGTAACAAACTTGCTACTGACCCATTCCATAACATTCCACAAACGAGTAGTATAGATGGTATAGAAATTCAGTAATTAAAAAAGGCAGTGCCATCACACATAGATGGCCATAAAATCATCCAAAATAGTAAAAATAAATGTTTGGACAATTCTATGTAATAAAAGAATGAGCAAACAGTCCTTACAAAACAATACTATTCTTATAATTTGGTAAATTGTGGAAACTTTGTAGAAAATTAAACTAAT
Source organism: Craterocephalus amniculus (assembly GCA_036024015.1). Lineage (NCBI taxonomy): Eukaryota > Metazoa > Chordata > Actinopteri > Atheriniformes > Atherinidae > Craterocephalus > Craterocephalus amniculus. Next base: position 16,051 of record JAVQJG010146538.1, read on the forward strand.
AATAACATGACAGTGGATTTTTAGAGCTTTCCCTCAGAGTTTCAGGTGAATATTTTCATGGGAGCCAAGCTTCCCTTAGCACCCCTGTTATTTACACCATGCTGAGGGACATTAAAAGGAAAATGACTACCAGACTATAAACACAAATGCAGTAAGTTAGCAAAGCAAGGAGCTTGCCCAGCCTCTCAATGTCAGACTTTCACTTCAGATAAAATGTTAACTAAAATTTGTAAAAAAAAAAAAAGAAAAAAAAAGAAAGAAAGAAAGAGAAAAGAAAATTAAATAAAAGTGGCTTCCAGAAATTGAGAGGCCTGGGATAGCCTATTCTCACCACTGCATCTTGGAAAACACCTGAAAATGACTGCCTCATAAAGAATAGGAAAATAAAGTCTGGCTCCTTATGCAAAATGAAAATGTATTAAATTTTGATGGAGAAAAAAAATAGCTTCAAAGAAACTTGTTTTTCTCCGCCGAGAATTATGTGTTGACTCATGAGGAAGCCAACTATAGTAAATCCATTCTGGGAGGGGTACAAGCTACAATTCATCTTCACAGAGTAAAGTGTTGTTTTCTTCCCTGTTATTTCTTACAATTTTACGTCAAACCTTTGAAGAAATTGCAGAGCTTTAAACAAATTAGATGACAATAGTCATTTAATTAAAATAAAATCATGTCACAATATGGAGTGATATGTCTTGGTATATTACATGGGATATCACACTGTGTTATGGAGTGTGCCTCAATAGAGCTTGAAAATTCATGTGACAATTCTGCCAACATCTGGGTGAAGCAAAGCTGTGCCATGATACAGGTTGTAGGGAGCTGTAGGGAATTTGAACGATGGAGAAAAAAATAACAAAAAAAGAGAGGCAATACAGAGATAAATGAATGCTTTCCAAAGAGACGGGGTATTTGGAGAGGTTTTAAGGGGCATAGCAGAACTGGACCCAAATGAGCTGGATTGATCAGAGTGGGACAGTAATCTGGACCGCTTAACTCCTATCCTCCATGGAGACATTGTGCTTGTGATGTTTAAAACTGTCCAATTGAATGGTTTTAGTTGGATTGTGTTGGGTTTGGGGTCACACCCAGGAAAAACATTTGCTTGGTTTTGTAGTTTATGGGATAACTGAATAAGACTAAGGATTTTGGTAACATTTGTCATTGTGTGCTGTTCACGTTAGAGAAGTGTTATTTTATTTATGATAAGATAGAAAACAGTATTTCCTTTTTGACGGATCAAAATAAGCTGTCAGACTAATGTCATGAGTGTGGAACTTAAGAGTAAATGACAAAGAAGAGAATGTAACCAGAGCTCTTGGAAATTGCACTTTTGCATGATGCAAAGTGCTGTCAACACACAGCAAATGGCAACAATCTTGTCCAGGGTCGGACTGAAAAGGAATTAAATAAGTAATTTATGTAACATTTATTTTGCACTGTTCATGTTTGAGAAGTATCATTTTGCCGTTTGCACAGACAACTGTTTTGCTGTTAAGGGGATAGAGAATCAAAATCATCATTTTCATTTTTTTGATGAGGGTTCAGAGTCTCCCTGAGAATACACACGAAGTGCCAGGCAATGTTATTTTCTCTAATTCCGGTATGTCCCCTTTTTTGAATTGCCGCAAGAAAACAGACCAATGTGTGTTTGACTGTAAAGTGCCATCATATTGCAACTTTTCTCATGCTTGCCAAAATATCCCCCAAATAAACATCTGCAAACTACGTCAATCATTTGTATCACATATATGCCATTTACGTTTTCTACACCGGTTAAAACCTGCAACCATTCACAGTCCTAACTCTATAGACCCTTTTCATGATTTATGCATGTCATGCATGGATGCACATTAACCTCGCTGATAGGCCATTTCACTTAAGTTTCACTTTTATGCCCATGTGTATGTGTTTACAGAGGAAATGGAGCTATAGCGAAAGTTCAGACAGGAAGACCTGCAATGTTAGACATTCACCCTCTGTGTTATCACCTCCTTTCTCCCCTTCTCTCTCTCTCACTCGCACACTCCTTCCTTACCTCCTCTTCTAAATCCTCCAGGTGTTTCCAATCAGCGGTTGTTGCTCAGCCAATCCCATTCTAGCGAGGGATTTAAATATCCTCTCTCTGCTGCCGGCTTTCTTTCAGATTGAAATTGCAGCCCCCCTCCACCCCAGGCTCCACCAGCCGGCATATCTTTCTTTTCTTGCAGTCTTTCCTCAACCACCAGGTCCAGACCCCCGAGGGGGAATTGGTTGTTGTACGAAGGGCCTCTTCCCTCTTGGCAGACGACTGCACGTCGGGGTCTACTCGCCAAAGCACATTCTATTGTCAAATCAATAAATGTAACTTCATCCTGTATTGGTCTCTCCTGATTGAAATGGAGCTATAGCGAAAGTTCAGACAGGAAGACCTGCAATGTTAGACATTCACCCTCTGTGTTATCACCTCCTTTCTCCCCTTCTCTCTCTCTCTCCCTCGCACACTCCTTCCTCACCTCCTCTTCTAAATCCTCCAGGTGTTTCCAATCAGCGGTCGTTGCTCAGCCAATCCCATTTAGCGAGGGATT
>JAVQJG010146632.1:0-12657 GCA_036024015.1 Craterocephalus amniculus
GAAGCAGGAAGTAGGAAGCAGGAAGCAGGAAGTAGGAAGCAGGAAGCAGGAAGCAGGAAGCAGGAAGTAGGAAGCAGGAAGTAGGAAGCAGGAAGTAGGAAGCAGGAAGTAGGAAGCAGGAAGCAGGAAGTAGGAAGCAGGAAGCAGGAAGTAGGAAGCAGGAAGTAGGAAGCAGGAAGTAGGAAGCAGGAACTCACTCTGTAGAAATGGTGACATCAACCCTCCACCTGACTTCCTGCAGGGCGGGGAGGCGGGGGTTTCTGAGAGAGGGGGCCGCTTCCAGGACGCTGCGCCTGCAGATACAGCGATACCCGCCATCAGCCGATACCCGCTACCAGCCGATACCTGCCACCAGCCGATACCCGCTACCAGCCGATACCTGCCACCAGCCGATACCTGCCATCAGCCGATACCTGCCATCAGCCGATACCTGCCACCAGCCGATACCTGCTACCAGCCGATACCTGCCACCAGCCGATACCTGCCACCAGCCGATACCTGCCATCAGCCGCTACCTGCCACCAGCCGCTACCTGTTATCAGCCGCTACCTGTAATCAATCAGATATCTGTTATTGGCCGATATGAGGGCCGATTCTGCCGATACCATGGGCAGTGTAAAGTGTGCTCACAGCCCCCCATGCAGCCTCCCAGCATCGCCCATTAAACCCAGTTTGATGGTGCAAATGTCTCCCATCATCCTCTGATATCGTTACATTTCACATTGAAACAGATTCCTGTTTTCAGTCTGGAATCGTATTCTGGTATCAGAGGTATCACTTTGTGTACACGGTGTACATGTAGTATGTCCATGTTCTTACTTCATGTATCAGCCGATATATCTGATATCGGCTTTAAACCCCCCCCCCCCAGTATCTGTACTGGCATCGGCCCGATGGCCTCCATATCGGCTCTGGTGTAAATACTGAAACACAAAACATCGTACCGATTCCCAAACACCACACTGGAGAAGTCTGTGATGAAGTCTTCGGGTATCCTGGTGGAGCAGAGACATCGGAGCGTGAGGAACGATATCGGCATGAGGAACGATATCGGCGTTAGAAACGGAGACGATGCTGAACGGAAACTCACCTCAGCTCCCGCAGGTCGTCTCTGAAGGCCTAAACAGGAAACACAGTCAGCTGCCGTGTCTGAAGGGTGTGTGTGTGTTTTAGTGATGGATTGTCAATTAATTGTCGATAAGAAACTGCTTGATTAAAATAAATCAATCTTATACTACTACTACTACTACTACTACTACTACTACTACTACTACTACTACTACTACTACTACTACTACTAATAATAATAATAATAATAATAATAATAATAATAATATAGGAGCATTGCTCCACGTGTGAATGTGTTCCTGCTGAATAAATCTTTTATTAAGGAAATTGCATTTTCATAGAAAGGAACCGGTTGATTCAGAGGGAAATTCAGCTTCTCAGAAAAACTGCCGCTTATCAATTAATCGATAATCAATAAGATGAAACAACTTTAACTTCATGAATTACTTGATGAATTGCAACCTGACTTGTACGTTTGAAGACACGGATTATTATAACCGATCTGAGGGGGAAGCTGGGATTATGCGGCTGAGTTAGAAAGTGAAGAGAAAACATGACAGCAGCCGTAAAACGAACACGTCTGCAAGCGAAGCTGCAGCCGGACGGCGGCTCACCTCTGGCTTCAGCGAGGCGGCGGGGATGCGGACGGCCTCGGACAGAAGTCTGTGCATCCCCGCTACGATGTGGCTGAGCCGCTCCTGCGGGATGATGCTGCTCTCTGATGCTGACTTCATCACTTCCCTGCAGTCCTTCCCCTCCAGAGCGCCGACCACAGCTGGATCACACAGCAAACCCCGTTTATTACATTTTATCAGGCTGCAAACAGCGCCGCGCCGATTCATCCAAACACAGATACTACCGATACCAAGGACGGCTCACAGCCAGATGAACCGCAGGATCATCGTCTATTTTCTCAAACAGCTGTGCGAGATAAACAAGAATAACAGAGATATTCTAATATCTTGTTACATTGTGCTTCTTTTATATCTTTTCCTATTTAATCTACCAGATTTAAATTTCTCTGTCCTTCTGTTTGACTTTTAAAATGTTTTATTTGACAAAACTCTTTATCCTATTTCATTATGATGAACAATTTCAGGCAAAATCATTAAATTGTGTGGAAATTTCAGGTATCGGTATTGCAGACACTTGCTCAGATCGACCCAGTTAAAAAAGTTAGGAAAATGAATGTTTTCACAGCAGGAGCAGTGCTAATCGTTCATTCATTCAGCATGTAGATAGCTAGAGAACAAAAGAACAGATATATCTACAGGTTTATGAGAAGAGAAGCGGTTATTACACATTATAAGGGCAGGTTTATGACAGTAGAAGCGGTTACTAAGCCACCATATAGTGAGTGTATGATTGTGGCCCGTTTATCTTATCATCTTATAGTTCCTTATGTTCCTAAGAGAACACTTGGCTCTCAGACTGCAGGTCTAGTGGTGGTTCCCAGAGTCTCTAAGAGTCGACTGGGAGGCAGAGCCTTTAGCTATCAGGCCCCACTCTTATGGAACCAGCTCCCAGCTTTGGTTCGTGAGGCAGACACACTCTCTACTTTTAAGATCAGACTTCCTTTTTGATAAATCCTATAGTTAGGGGTGGCTAGCTATCCCTTAGTTATGCTTCCATAGGCTTTGGCTGCTGAGGGACGTCTGAGGACACTTTTCATCCTCATCTCTCATGTATAAACATATGACAGTTCTGCCATCATTAACAGATTTTCTCCTCTCTCAGCAGATCGCAATGGATCAAATGTGATGACTGAGTCTCTTTTACTTCTCTTTTTCTACATTCTCTTTCTATCCTCTCCCTCGGCTCTCTCTCTCTTTCCTCTGTCTACGTTCATCCTTATTTCCACCCCCAACCGGACGAGGCAGACGGCCGCCTCCCTCAGCCGGGTCCTGCTGGAGGTTTTGCCTTCCTGTTAAAAGGGAGTTTTCCTTTCCACCATCGCCTGAAGCTTCCTCAGAATGGGATTGGATTGAAGATTAGATTTGATGCAGTCTGTTGGTGTCCTTGCATAGGCTATTTGTTATGAATTGGCTGGTATAAATGAATGAATGTCAATCAGATTGACTTAAACTGATCTGTCTGTCAAGTGAGATGACGGTATGAATTGGTGCTATACAAATAAAGTTGACTTGAAATGAATTCCATATAGATGTATGTTATTGATTATTCATTATTATGTTTAAACACGATTGTTTTATCAACATTGTCCCAGCGCAGTAAAACCTAAAATTCTGGCAAATCTATTTAAAACTGATGGGAGTCAGAGTACCAGTAAAAGCAATAAAAGTATGTTTGCTGAAAAAGCTCAAAGTAAATAATAAGACATTTTTGGGTTATATGAAACACAGAAAAATGCACGTCTGACGCCCATTCAAATATGCACTCAGAGACTGACCCTGTGGTCGGTAGTATCTGGATGAGTCTTGTACAAATAATCAGTTCACTCTCGTGGCAGCTGTCTAAATACACACTGACACAATGGGACTTTTTGGCCAGTAAATAAAAGTCAGTGGAAGGCCATGAAAGTGGATTTGGTGTTTCAGTCACTCCTTACCCATGCCCCCTCTTGACTTTTGTAGTCTCCGTTGCAGTTTCGAGACAAAGAGAGCAAAAGATAAGAAGTCTTTTTTTCTCTGCTTTGTTTAAAATCAAAAGTGTAATCTGTTTAATCAAGTACAAGATATCTTTGCTATCTTCTGGGTGTAAACCCCTTGTAAAACATCTCTGTGGCTTTTATTTGAGCCTTGACTAAATGTGTTTTTCACTAGTGTTAAAAGAGCTGGAAAAGAAAACTCCCCCCAAAAAACTAAAGCATAGCTAATAGCTAAGCATAGCATAGCGTTTTATTAGTTCTGTCTGTCTAAATCAGCAGGGGAGCAAGCTACTGGATGCAGTAAAATGAAAAACACACACAGGGAGGCATTCTGTCCAAGAGTCTATGGGTAAGCAGGCAGCTAGCTAGTAAACCACAGGATGTTTAATGCTTGGTAGCTTTATCATCAGCTCTGTAAACCCTGAAAAGTATTAGGGGTATCTCCTCAGAGTTTTACACTCTAAAATATAGTTAGCACTTTTTACACCCACAGTATGAACAAACAACAAAAGAAGTATCCAAAACCACTGATGTGTGCTCGCATTAACGTTTGTCTTTGCCCTGTATTCAATTCTCCTGAATTAAATCAGTATTAGATCTTTGGCCCACGAATAACAGAGTTTTTGGCGTCATGCTAGCAACACCTCCTCAAACAGGCAAGATGTTTTACCTTTAGCTCCCGGTAACAGGGAATTGGTGCAGACTTCTGTAGATGCAAAGATGTTGCTGAACAAAGCAAGAAGCGTGCAGAGTACCAACGCCCGAAACATGTCAGAAGATCCAGATTCTTTGGTGTGTTTTAGCAGAGGGATGTTAAGCCAAAGCAGTCCCACGTCTAGGATCATGTGTAGCATTAGGTCTAATGAGAGAAGTGCAGTGAGGGTCAGAGGATGTTTTGTTTATTGAACACACTGATGCACTGGGGTTTTATCAGAGACTTGTCAAAATGTCAAACAACACATAACAGACTGCATTCCTTTGGATGTTTTGCCCCTCGGATTTCTGACTGTTGCATACTTTTCTAATTCAGGCCATTGTTTAAACAGACACAAAAATCCAAAGTCATGGGGAATTGCAGAATATATTTTCTTTATTTTTTGTTAAATATTGTGAATACAGAGTTATTTGTATAAACTGATGCTGATAATCACCAGGCTTTGTGCAGAGTTACTCCCTATTTGCGCCTCAGTGAACTTCCTTTACCCTCAGCCAAAGAATTACTCTGTTTGTACAACACTAGACATCATGAGCGCCCTGAAATCTCAAGTCAGCAATCGGCTATCAGCTGAAAAATGACAGGATGGTTAACTATCAGTTCATAGATACACTTTTAAAAGAATCACTTGGATCAGAAATTTGCTTGGAGGAGCTTGATACTGCAAACAATTATTAGTTTAAGATGTCATGCATTGCTTTTTAACAAAATATAAACAGGGTAAACGGACCAAAAAACGTCATCCAAATATGTGAATTTTCAATAGAAAGGATAAAGTAAAATGAATGCTTGGAACCAAAGCCTCCTGGCAGATGAGCTTATTGTAACCAGATGATCAGATGATAATTGACTTTTTTCACCCGTCAGTGGTTTCAGTGATGAGCTCATTGACATAAAAAACCCTAAATGGGCATCCAGAAAGAAGAGCATTGGAGATGTTTTCAGTCACGAATGAAGAAAATGGCTCAGACTGAGGTTATACACTCTTCTTGCTGTGAAGATGCAGATATTTTTGTTCTTTATGAAAGCTATTTATAGTCTGCTGATCAATTTGAGTTAAATAATGATAAGCCTGTTTCCTATATGAAGGAAAAGAAAAAAAAAGATAGAAAATGAGAACTGTGCCTTATTTCTATATCAAACATGGTTCACAGCCCTCTCCCCCAACAAGCTCCCCACCATACCCTGGAAACTACACATGCATGGCTTGACAAAACCAACCAGCCCCATTAAACCTCCACTCAAATGTCCCTGAGAAAGTGAATCCACAGAGGCCCCGCTCCACAGGATCAGTTCACAGTATACTGGAGGATTAAATTTTTCCCTGATGTGGAAGTTCATAGAGGCAGTTTTTATGTTCTGTTAATGTTCTGATTGTCCTATATTTTTTAACTCAAAATTAACATTGTTCTAATATACCCTGTTTGAATAGAACTGTATTTAAAGATATAGATAAAGATAAAATAAAGGATTATTTCCTTCCAGAGAGCATCTGGTGGCCATTTATTTACTGTGCAGATGTGTCTCTTGGCAGGGGTATTAATAAGCATTTTACTATTAGTCCAGCAACTCCTTTGATACATAAAATGAGACATGTGGACAACAGGAGAGGTTCGGTTTAGATGTGTAATTGGTTTGTAAATCTGCTTCACTACCACACAGACCTGAAATTGTTATATAAAGTTTGTGTTTCTGTGGAGGAAATGCAGAAATCTGAGAAACAGATGTTACCCACCTGTGATATGCCTTCACATTACCTAATATATCAGTGTGACAAAGGCAAAGCCAGACATGATGCATTCATTTGTTTAATGAGCCTTTTTAAAAGAAAAAACCCACAAAAACCTCTTTACAACAAAAGACATGTTTGTCTTGTGTCCTCTTGGAAGTTCATTGAAGTTTTTCATATAATCATAAATTCATCCATTCGTCCAAGAATTGTTTTATACATTCACTTACAAGAATACACATCTAAAAAATATGAATGAACATGAGGATGCTCTCTGCACACTGATATCCACCAAACTGCATCCACAGGATTGTTACTATATCCTAAAATTCTTTTGGTTTAGAGGCCATGGAGGGACAGAGAATGCAGGCAGTGAAGCGGAGGAATGAAAAAAAGAGAGGAAGAGACTGAACAATAGTGAGAGAAAAGGCAAGTAACAGGGCAGGGAGCAGAGAAGAATAACAAATAAAAGATAGTGTGGTCAGAATCACATATCTTGGCAGACAGGGGGATCTTCTTATTCAAGAGTTATGATTTCTGAGATTTCGTAAGTGGTCCCTCAGAAGGAAAAGTCATTGAGGGTGTTAGTTTCTGAAGCACAAGGAGAGGCCGATTATATCAAAAAGAGCTAATTAAAAAAGGATGTCACTGGCAAGATGTCACTTTGAAAATTTGCCATAAAGAGGAGAAGAGTTAAAAGCCTTGCGGGTTGTCTTTCATACTTATTCCAAAGCCATAACTAAATACAATTGAATTCCAGCCAAGTTCAAACTTAAATCACCTGCTCAAAAAGCTGCCTTGCATACTATTCATAAACTTCTCTTTTAGGTGCTACCAGAAAGGCAATTTAAATAACATACATTCTCATGTGCCTGCAGATATCTCAGGCCTGGCCATCAGAGACAGAGCCTGACAACCGTTTCTTTTGGCCTCTGCCACTGTTTGCTCCAAGCTTCAAGCTCGTTATGTTGTTTCTGCACAGAGGAATTTGTTGATGTCGAGAACTGTGTACTTTGGGACAAAACTTTTTTTCTTCTTTTAATGGCTCTGAATCTTGTGTTGTTAATAATTGCTGGCTAGCACGTCAGCCTGCTTACTTAAAGTTTTAAAAAAGACTGACTTCAGCAGCACGTCATGACCAACATGAAGGCAAATGAAAACAAAAAAATGCCTGCCCATGATGAGCATTAAGCAAGCTTAAAAGCAAAGCATACAACAAAATTAAAGGTCAATGACAGAAAAATGTGTTTTTAGTCGTCTTTAATTACAGTACTACAACAACTTACATTTTATGAGCCATTTTCACCTTTACAATTAGCCCACATGTCATATCTGTACGACCACTTTCACTACAATGACTCTGAACAGGTCTGTGAGTAAAGTGAGAGAATAGGTAGAATAATGCTTTAAAAGGCACATAAAAAAGGCAGCACACATAGACCACCGTTAATTTACAATACAAAAAGTGAAGATCAGTCATTCTTGTGTATTTGTATGGACTTTATTTGCTTCACAACCTCAGAGATACTTTTGGAACGTGTAGCATCACTCCAAATATGTCCGTGTAGCCATGCCAACACACATACACAAACTTACATCTGCACAGGAACAACCCTGTTTTCCTGAGGGCTAATTGTTTACATGTGGTTCAAGATTGCTTCTCTAATTAAGAATGTGATTCACACTCCTGGATGGATGAGGGTTGACTCCGAAGCACTAACCACACCACAAAACAGCCCTGATTTCAGCCTTAAAATCCACACTGGAAATGCAATTGGTATATTAAAGCAGTAGTAGGAGCATAAACCTTCTACATGTGTGTTACTGACAAATCAGTCAACAGTAAATTCAGCACATAAAAACATTTACATAACCTCTGCAGGAAACTGCTCTAATTTACTGCGCAGAATGTGTCACAAGTGGACGCTGCTGTTTGTACTTAATGCTATTTACCAGCAATTTCAGGCCAGACAAAAGCTTTTCTCGAGAAGAAAAGCACAAGCAGCACTGACAACCAAAACCATGCTCTGTGTGATGCATTTCTTAGTTTGCTAATGATTTCCCTCCCTGACAAAGTGACTCAGATGATCATTACTGGGAGCATTGGTAGGAGCATTACTGAATGGTTCTCACCAGGAATCAGTTATATTTGTTTTAGCTCAGTTGAGCACAATGTGTTGCTTCCACTGAAAAACTGAATCAAGCCCTCTGAACAAAATGGTAAAATCTTTTCATTCCCTTTAATATCTCTACACTACTATGCCAGCTAGTGTATAAATAGATGTTTCTGCATTGCAGCATATATTATTGTTTCCTTTTAAAACCCACAAAGCTGGGGGTGGATGATGGGGTGGGTGTGGTGAAGGCATGTAGTGTGTGTATGAGTGAATTTGTGAGAGATTATGATCAGGTGGATGTTTATTAAATTGTTAGCTGTGTGTGTTAATGTAGAGTACTTAGTTCTACTGTTTGTATGAAAAGTTCTTCATAAATAAAATTTGATTTGATGATTGGCTTTGTATTTGTGTATGTGTTCACATTTTCAAATGCGGTGACTTAAGTTACAAAACAAAATGTACCAGTGTCACTATGTGGTTCCATGATGACACAACTGGCTACGATGATCGGAAGGAGAGGAAGCGTTAGATACCAAGATGTCTTAAACAAAACAACAATGCTCAGAGAGATACTGTAGACTCCTCTGTGGATGTTCTCCCCTCTGCAATAGGTTTCTAAGGAAGTGGATTTAATAGTTTAAACATCTGAATAAATGAAAACAGGCTAAAAGTCACTTTGATTATTATGGTTAAGTGTGAAAGCCTTCCCAGATATCTGGCTCTCGGCCTTGAACCAGCCTGACCTCCCTGACTAACCAATCTTGGAAAGAGCTTGTCAGTGGTTAAAACAATGCATTCATATCCCACCTTTCATTATAGGCAGAAAACTCATTTCTTTGTCTTTTCCCATGAAACAACATCCCACAGTGTGATTTCCCTTTTTACTCACTGCAAATGATCCAAAAAAAGGAGAACATTTTCCAAAAGTTAGCTAAATATGCAAATCTACTAAATATTTACTGTTACACTAAATAAAGAAAGTTCTGCCATGGTTGTCCTCCATTTACTGTGAAAATAAGTCCAACTTAAAGTGTATTTTGTATTTATAAGCTGGGCTCTTTTCAAAATAATATAAGAGCTCTAAATGCAGCTATATAGTAATTTGATAAAACTAAGATAACAGGGCAAAGTAAAAATTGCAAATAATACAGCAGCACAGAATTCTTGACAATTTTGGCAAGTTTTTATTTAATTTTTCCCTTTTTGCAACTTGCTTGAAGTTCATCTCTAAAGATAGTAACTAGTACTTAAAAAGTGCAATAAACAAGGTAAAGATGCAAACAAGGCTTATTATGTAGCTTAGAGTCTTGAACAGAATCATGTATTACCAGCTACATCAAACCTTTTTTCCAGCCTTTCATGTTTTGTTTTCAATTGTATTTATTTTCAATAAATGCACCACTAGTAATGAAACTGAGAAATTGTCATCCAGTTTTTTTGCTCTTACCTTAAACATGAAAACTGAAGGCAAGAGGTCTGTGGTACAGTGGCAGATTTATAATCATTTTCCCTTCATTATATTCACTGATAGTCACATCCAGCAATGAACACAGTGGGAAGCTAAGAGCTCAGTGATAATACACACCATATGGTTTTTGTTATTGTTCTTGGTTCCATGTTAGGTTCTTTTGCCTTGCATACATGTGCAATTTTACTTCACTCATGTAGAAATATACATCAATTTATGAAAATAAACCCAACTTTATCTCACAGAAATACGTTAACCACAACACTGAAAACACTGATTTTCATGGTTCCAGTATGAAATTGTTCCCAATTACGTGGTGGATCCTCAAGATCAAGCAATGCTAATTCAATGGTAACGTTTTGTTGTGATATCTTGAATGACATCTGGTTCCAAAACAAGAACAACAAGAAAAAAGGCAGAAAATGCAGGGCGGAAAAAGCTGTGAAATCAAGAAGATTAAGCCTTAAAAGTTTTTCATAGTATGATTCAAAGAAAACATCTTAAATATTCTAACTGAACTTGATTAACAGCACTTATTTCGATCTTGTAGAAGAACTGGACATGCCACTTGGATTTATTTATGATTTGTTTCCAAATGCTAATACCTGGAATACTAAATTTATACTGTATAAGCTTGGACAGTCCTCACATTCATTCTAAAGTGAAGCAGCCATTTTTGTCGTGCCTAAGGAAACTTCAGCCTCAGCTCTGGATCCGTATCATTAAGATGATGCACTAATTATTTCTGCATTGCATCACTATGGCAACTTGTGCAGGAAACCTGCTCTTGAGCACGTTGGGTCATATTGACTTAATTTTCAGTCTACGTGACAAAGAATTAGCAGCTTCTTCCAGCTGAGGCTGCTGGGCAAAGTGAAGCCTTACGTACCTGCCCTTCAAAGACCTTAAAAGAATTATATCATACATACATCAATACAAGACTGAACAATTGCAATGCTTTGTATGGGGGCTACCCAAATCTTACTTGCATCTGCTGCCATTTGTCCAAAATGCTCGACTGTTGACAGGAGCCAAAAGCTGCAAGCGTTTAACTTTTCTTTTCACACCTGCAGTAGCCTCCGCTTGGGGTTAGGATAGATCTTAATTGGATTGGCTCCATCATTCTCAGGTAACCTTGTTCATATTTACAGGCCTGTTGAATAACTTAGGCCCTTAGATCAGTTGAATCAAGTCCTTCTCAAATCCAAGTTGAGAAGTCAAGAAGACCACATCTTTTCTGTTGCTGCTCTGCATTTTCTGTGCTAAACTTCCCATCAATGTCAGATCAACTGCTTTTAAACGTTATTAAAGACTTTTTCCCATTCAGCTCAAGTTAACACGTAGCATTTAGTACTTATGTTTTTAAATTCTTATTAAAATTTAATGTTATTTTAGAATACGTTCTTAATAAGGCAGTGAAGTTGATCAGCTTCTATTTTGGCGTTCATACAGTCTGCACTTTTCTGTCATCTGTTCTTGGTCATTTTTCGGGGGCACCTGTTTTGCTTTTCTGCCTCCTATGAATGATAGATTGTGTTTGGTCATCTGCTCTCATCTGCACAAATTTTATAGGAATGGACACAAGAGTTATACAATTTGGGTTGACTAAGTTGATAACCAGCATTGTTACCTCCTGCAGTGCAGCCGTTGGATCCTCTCACAGATTAAAACAACTTCTCGTCTAGAAGAATTTTGGCTGCTGACGGCCACTGTACATTCACAACTGTGCGAACTATCTTTACCACTAGATGTCAAAAACACTGCATATTAAAGTTGGATGAGTGCATTTTTTCTTTTTCTTTAAATGTGAATGTATAGAAAGTAATAAAACAGTCCCTCAAACAAACTTTGAAGGAGCGGATCCATCTCTGATGGGATCATGTGACCTGCAGCACATGAGGGTCACATGATCCCATCAGAGACGGATCCGCTCCTTCAAAGCCTCTTTAAACACAGAGGGTTCTGCTTTGTGCAACTTTTTCCTCTAGAGTTCCTCATGTCTGAGCAAAGTAAGAAGGTGAAAACGGTGTCTGAGGAGGCCAGAAAGACAAAGACAGTGTCATGTGACTTCTGGAAAGTTGCAGGTTTAGCTCCACTGGGGCCTCATGTACTAAGAGTTGCGTGGATTTCCTATGAAATCCGGCGTACGATCAAATCCTGAAAACGGCGTATGCACAAAAATTTTCAGAAGTACGAATCTGTGCGAATGCATAGATCCAAGCACATATCCTTTGTACATCCCAATCAGCGTGGAATTGAGCGCACATGTCGGAGTAGCTGACCCCTCCCTTTCCGCGCCCATATATAAATACGCAAATCCTATTTAAATGAGGTCTGGGACTCGGAGTCGTTTCCAGTCAGCGCAGCAGTGCGCCAAGGAAAAGGAGGGTCTGACAGAACTTTCACACTTTACGCATGGAGTTATTTACATAAACATTTTCCTCACAGAGACAATCAGGAGCCTGTTAGAAAGATCTTCAGCTGTAGTCTCACTGGCAGAAAACAGCAAGTTATGAACTTTAACTACAGACCAGTGATGACGCCGGAGAGATGGGCTGGAATTTGGAGACGCACATGCCTATCGCGCACAGAGCCAGCTTGTGGTCCGCTGTTACTCAGAATGAGCTGTGCAGTGAAGCCTCATGTTGGTTACCTGCATTTACTGACTGACACGGCTGCCATGGTTAGAGTGAAGAACAGCGGGCACAACAGGCTACTGATCGGTCTGCCAGATCCCTCTGGAATGTCCTCGCTGTCAGGAACCCCAGCGTGGTTTGCACGCACGGAGCTCCTGGCTCCTGCATGTGTTGCGCTCTGAGTCCGGCCTCATGCGCACTCGGGAACCTAAAGCAGCTGACGAGCCAGTTATCATCATTGGCCATTAAATCATCCTGCTTACTGCATATCACATTATTTGCCGTTTCTTGTAACACCGATAAAGCTGTCTGTTTT